>JASSUY010034426.1:0-74782 GCA_032466535.1 Forpus xanthops
CACCCCCCCGCGCTCCGCTGCCGCCGCCGCCGCCGCCGTCGTCGTCTCCCCCGCGCCTCCAAGATGCCCGGGCAGTGGCGTGGACGCTGCCGCAGCCCGCTGGTAGGTACTGTCCCCGGGCAGCGCGGCGGGAGCCGGGGGAACCGGAGCGCGAGGCCTTTCCCGGGGTTTGCAGCAGCAAGTGGCGGGCGGGGGGCGGCTTCTGCCCTTCCCGGGAGCCGGTGCCCAGCGGCGGCTCCCGCCACCCCCGCTCTGCGCGACCAGCGGCCCATTGCGGTCGCGAACGCGCCCCGCGGGGAGACCGGGGGGGGCAGCCCCTTACTTCCCCCCCTCTGGTGGCGGCGGCAGCCACGGGGAACCCTGGCTTCTCCCCCGGGCCTTCGTCCGCTAGAAGCGCAGCTCGTCCCCGGCTGCCCGTGGGAGGGGGAAGCGCCGACCCCGCTCCACCGGTTTAACGACCCGGCCCCGGTGGAGCGGGCCGCGGCTTAGCTCCCTGAGCGTTTCGGTTCCCAGTGCTGCGGGCAGGGATAGGTGAGGGGATCACACATCCCACCTCCCCCCAGGCCCCCTGCCCCCCCGTTGACAAAGTTCGGTTCAATGGAAGTTCCGGGGTAACGGAGCTTCTCGCAGGGCGAGCGCTGGCAACAAGCGAGATGTGCCCGGCCCCGGGAGGCGGCTCCGGTGATTTACAGCTCCCGGCGCGGTGATCGCCGGGCTTGCACCCGAGTGTGCGTTTTGACTATCTTGAGCTGTCGGAAAACGCTCCCGAGCGACCCGCGGGAGCCGCGCGCCCTCCTCCCGCGCTGGGTGGATGTGTCTCGGCTCCCAGGCCACCACAGCCGCGGGTTTCTGGGCTCTGCAGCGCGGCTGCGGAGGGCTGTGCCGCGGCCAAGGTCCGCGCTGCTGAGCGGGTTCACGAGTTTCTGGGGAGGGCAAACGGCTCTTGTTGCTCCACGATTTCCTCAAGTCCGGACACGCCGGAGTGTTGATGGCTCCGGCTCTGCCTGCCCTGCCTGGCTGCCGCCCAGGCCTCCGCGCGCTCCCGGCGAGCCCTGGAACCTCCGCTGAGCCTTTGTTGTTGGAAGGCGGCTTCAAGGAGACCGGCTGGGCTCGAGGAGCAATGCAGCCAGCCCGAGGCCGGCAGCCGGTGCCTGCCGGGGCTCCCGGGCATAGGTCCAGCAGGGGGGTCACTGCTGGGCAGCATCCGGCAAGGCCGGGCGGTGCCAACACCCGTGAACATGGGGTCGAGTAGGGCCTGAGCTGCTCCTTGACCCTTATTATAAGACCTTTCATTCCTCATCCCTGCTCCGGCGAGGCCGCGATGTGTGGTGGCGCTGGGTCTGTGCTGGCGGAGCCCTTTGCTTTCTGTAGGTGCCCTGAGCTCTGCGCTGTGGCCATTGCTGCTGTGTTCCGTCTGCCAGGAGCATGCTCGAAACTCCTCACTCGGCTCCTGCCCCTCACGAAGAGGGAGTAAAACAGAAGCAGGGGAGGCTGGTTGTGGCGGCCTGCCTGCCCCAGACAGCGAAGTTGGAATGCTCTCATGCCCAAGGGGGTATTCCCTGAGGATGCTCCTGGGAAAAGACAGTGAATGGGATAGAAAGATGAGGAGGGAGAGCATAAGCTGGGCACTGGAGCGGTTGCATTGGCTCAGGCAGGTGGTGGTATTGCTACAGAGCCTGGGTGTGCCGGCTGCTCACAGGCAGTTTAGAGACGGGTCTGTGCCCTGCAGAGCCTTCTGCAGCAGTGGGTGCCCGAGCTGGGTGCCAGCGGTGTGGGGTGCAGCCAGGTGCTGAGAGCTGCCCCTTCGGTAGCTGGGCCTTGAGAGACAGGCACGGAGCTGCAGTGGGTGATGAATTCCCTTCCCTTGCCAAGTGCTCGTGCTCCAGTAGCCTTGTTGGCACCAGCACAGCTTGGGGGGTGATGTGCTAATGAGTTGTATGTCACTGCATATATATATGTGTGTGTTTGTGTGTATATATATATGTGTGTGCGTGTTTGTAAGCAGGGTGGGATCATCCTAGAGACCACGTGAGATCGATAAACAACTTATTTTTAGAATCAGGATTGTCTTGTCTGTTGATTGTCTCCTCCAACCGATGGGGAGATGTTTCCAAACCTGCACTCGGGGTTTCACCCTGAATGCCCTGGACCGTGGCTCTGAACAGGTCTCTGCAGTTGGTAGCTGGGGCCATTGGACAGTCTGGAGGGTGGGGGTTTGAGCTGTTATCTCAGGTCAGCTCCTGGCTTTGGGAGTTGTCATGTCTCAGAGGGTGGTCACTGGGGACCTGTGGCTCTCAGCTGTCCCATCAGAGCCACTGGAACCAGGATTCTCTGCCAGCTGCGTGGCTGTTTCTTTACACAGAGCTTGTAACTGTGATTGTACCTCTGAAGGGAGTTACTGCTTCCCATAACTTGCCCACCTTCACTGGCTTGAAACCTCCTGAGGCTGCTGCTGCTGCCTTCTCTGGGAGAGCTGTCGGTGTTAGTTCAGGAGGGTTTGTGGTTGCAGAGGATGCTTCCCCTGAGCATCCTTCCCTGGAGGAACAAACGACCCTGGAAAGGTTTGGGGTCAGGCTCTGGTCTCAGGACCTGGTCTCTTTGCCAGAGCTTCAACCTGCACTGCTGCTTTTGCTTATTTTTGATGTTTTCCTCTGGGAAAAGGGGCACATGTTGCGGCTGAACACACGCCTAGCTTCACCAGCAGCTCTTGCCCATGAGCAGCTCTGTGCTGGGAGGACGTGGCAGGGGAGCCGGTGCCCAGCCTCCCTCGGCTGTCTCTCTCAGTTACTTCCCGGTGCCGAGCCTGAGGCACCCAGATGCCAGGGCAGAGAGGTCACGGGCACAGAGAATGGGGCATGTGTGTGCTGCTGAAAGCAGCCTTGTGTGAGGCGAGGGCTGTGGCGCCAGGAGTGGCTCATCTCAAATCTGGGGCTGCCTTCCTGTTTCCTTACACACAGAGCCTCATGCTGGCTCTTCTGGCTGGCACCAACCTCCCATTCGCTGGGCATGGAGCAGGATATGGTGCTGAGCCCAGAGCCGGCAGCTCACCTCATTCTTGGTGGAGATGTGGGGCAGAACTGCAGGCACGGGGCTGTGCTGCCATCTCTGGGATGTGCAGTGTTTGGTGGCTTCGGTATCTGCCCTCCCCTTGTTTCTCGCCCCAGCCCAAGTGCAGCCAGCAGCAGAATAGTGTCCTTTGTGCTTCTGGACACGTTGGCCTTTCTCAGGAAATAGCTTATTGTGCTTGCTGGCAGTGCCGGGCCCCGTCATCACCTCCACTGGCTGCCTCTGCTCTGTCCCTGCACAGTGGCAGAGGAGTGGGTGCTGCCCATTGGGACCACTGTGGGGCTGGGGCTTAGGGTGCCTGTCTGCCCCTAGCCCACAAGTTAAAGCTCCAGGTTGCGTGCTGTCTGCCCCATTGCTGGTGATCACCTGCCCCAAGAGGCCGGGCTGCTCTAGACCTGGCACTCCTGGTAGGGACCTGCCTACGTGTGACCTCAGACCTCCTTGTCCTCTCTGAGCCCTAAGCCCCATGGAGCTGAGCTGCCTTCTCGCAGCTTGTCCCCATGTCACCGCCTGGCCTTGGCTTCTGCCCCGAGCAAACAGCCTTGATGTGCCAACAGTGCCAGAAGGGACAGAGACATCAGGATATCCTTCTGCTACCCCTTTGCACTGCTCTTCTCTTGCCTTTGGAGTCCTCCTCACAGCCAGGCTTAAGCTGTTTTCCCTCTCATGTCCCTGTCTCCACATCCCTCCCCATGATGTCCCCCTGTTCCTTGTAGGGGTGCTTGTAGGGGCTGTGGCTGTCCCAAGCATACCCCCAGTGTCACATTGGTGGCTTCTGTATGAGGCTGGAGCTGAGGAGGAGATGATGCAATGCTGCAAGCACCATTGCTTCCCCCATCACCAGGAGCAAGGGAAAGCCTGTTGTGCTCCGCAGCTCCAAGGCTGCTCCCTTCCTTTGCTAGGGCTGCCCGGAGATGATCCAGGCGTGTTCAGGCTATGCTGAACCACGGGAGCCTTTTAAAATGAAGTGGAAAAATCCTGTGGGATTCAGAGGGTGTTTCCCGATGAAAACAGTGTTTGTTATTTAAAGCTGCTCTGGCTGGATGTGTCCGAGCGAGGAGCGTGCTTGCAGCTGCTGCAGCCTGGCCTGGGCTGGGTGTTGGCAGCCGATTTTGTTTCCTCTTGAGCATTTCCTGCAGGATTTCCATGCTGCAGAAGGAAGAGGGTGCGGATGGGATCCTGTTCATATGCAAGCTTCAGCCGGTGCCCTGTGCCTGAGCAGGGACAGTTGCTCTAACCAGGCAGATTGAAAGCAATGCTGGATTTGATGCTGCCACATTTGAGAGTAGAGAGCTTAACTAGAAAGGGCAGTGTTATGTGGCATGTTCTTGTTTGGGTTTGTGTTGGATGTTGAAGAGTTGGATGCTGCATGTTCTGAGGTCTCAAACATGCGTTCTGCATGTCTCGCTATTTAGGCTCTGCTTGGGAGGGAAAAGGAAAATCCATTAGCTTGTGAGAACTAACAGGAAACCTGCTACAGCAGTGGGAAGCTGAGGCCAAATCCCTGTGATTTCTTTTGCTGCTCATGCAAGAAGCACTCCTGCAGGCCTGTGCTAGCTTGGTGCAAGGGACTTGGCACACTTCAACGTGCCCGGGCTTTGCGTGCCACAGCAATGGGCTCCTGAAGTGAATGGGGCTCTGTGCAGGACATCACTCCTGTTGTTTGTAACTGGAATCCACATCCAAGGGGGAAGTGAATGGCCGGGTCTGCTTGTTCCTTGCTGTACAGATGTGGGAGCCAGACCACATCAGGAGAATGGCCTAGAAATTACGTTTCATTTTAATGCACAAACCCAGTGTTGAGCTGGGTGACCAACAAGGGGAAAAGCAGCTTCAGGCAGCAGGTAGGGCCCTTCCTGAAGCAGGGCTTAAGCACAGCACAGTGAATGTAAGCTGGCTGAGGATCTGTATGGAGTAAAGATGTGGACACGCACCCCTCTGATGTACAGCCGTACAGCATCCTTCAGCAGCACGCCAGAGAGGACGTGGAATAAATGAGCTTTCTGCTTCTTCAGAGGGGCAGAGTGAGTTCAATGTGCCTCATAGATGGCCATTGGAACCCCGCTGCATCTGGCTGTGTGGCTAGCTGATGAAACCAAGGCAGAGTAAGGCTGTGTTGATAATGCTTGAGTGCTGGATCAGCCTGGTTCAGAGGTTCCTCCTTTGCAGCCCGCTCCTAGACTGAGGAGAGAAATGCTCCTCCAGGCAGTTACGGGTTAGCTGAGCAAGGAAAGCAGGCTGCATTTAGGACTGATTTCATTTGTTTAACCCAGCGCCCATAAAGGTGGTGGTGATGTGTAAAGAAGTTGTTCTGTGTGCTCAGCCTCGCTCTGCTGCCTGCTCAACTTTCAGAATAGCTGGGGAATTTGGATGAGAAGGAAGGCATGGATTTTCAATGATGTGCATAGAACCAACTAGGTTGGAAAAGACCTTTGAGATCAAGTCCAAGTGATGAATTGCTGCACAGAGGTGGTGATGCTCCACAAACATGCTCTGTCAGGGTCCAGAGGCAGCTAGGCAATGGGGCCAGTTGCCAAGGCAAGCCTGAGCTGGGGGCAAAGCATGCTGGCCTGTTACTAGCCTGTGATCAGGCTGTTTGAGGTGCATTTTGGCCTTGAAGTTGCTGTTGGTCTCAAGGTCACCCAGGGGTTTCTGCCACTGGGAACATGCTTTATGCTGGCTGTGATGATGTGGTGCTCACAGGAAGGCCCTTTTCCCCAGTTCCTTTGTGTTTTGGATGGCTGAATGCTCCAGGTGCAGAAGTGAGGGAACTCTGGCTTGTTGCAGAGATGCATTGGCTCAGGCCATGCGATGGCATCTTGTTTATCCCAGAGTGGGTGTTGTGTTGTGGGAGCCGCTGGTGCTCCTCTGGCAGCATGTCTGGAGCTGCCCACGCACGCCACTGCATCCTACGCTCCTCTCCAGGGCTCCCATTGCTGGGTCTTCCCTTAGCTCACTTGGCCTCGGTGTTCATGTCATGGTCTCCTCTCTGCAGGCAGCTCCCCTGGCACTGAGCAGCATGCTTGGGGTTGTACCACAGGGCAAGGATCCTGAGCTGTAGCAGGATGAGCCAGGCCCCACTGCTTTCACTGAGCAAGTTCCTGGCTTGTGCTGTGCATCCCGGTGTGGTCTTGGCATGCCAGGACCTGGCTCTCCCCTCCGGTGCCTCTGCCCCTGTTGCTGTTTTCCCCTCCCAGAAATGGGCTCTGGTTAGTTTCTATTTTACGTTTTCTGCTTGGAAGTTTTTCCTGGCTCTGGGCGGCTCCAGCTCTTGCTCCCTGGTGCTGGAAGCATTCGTGTGCCCCTACGAAGGAGGCTTTGTCTTGCGGGAGGGTGGTAGGTGTCCAGCTGCATAACTTGGGGCCTTTTGTATGACAAGCAATGCCAGCTGTAATGATCTTCATGCTTGGCATGTTCCTTCCTCTCCAAGACTGGTGGGTAGGAATTGTCCTCTGGGATCTCTGCAGGCCTTGTGAAATCACGGTCCTTCCCTCCACATCCTGGAGCATCCTCTTGTGCTCAGTGCATGGGCTGCTGGCATGCCAGCTGTGGGGATCTTGATTTCTGAGGTCAGCATTGCACCAGTCTGGTTTTGTTATGCTTTGGAAGGAGGAAGCCCAGCTTCCTCTGGTTGTCCTCAGAAGATGCTTTTTTGGGTGCTGGTTACTGTCACCTTCCTGGCCCCACGGGTGACACGTTGGCCTTTTTTTGGCATGAAATATTTCAGCTTCTGTTCATCCCTTTTATCTGATTCCTGATAGTAGGCTTAATCTCATGAATAATCATCAAGCAGCGCTGTCACCCTGCCTGTAGGGAGGTGATTCGGGCCAGGCTGCTGTGTCATTGGTAGCAGAATGACTTGTGTCACCCATCGAGAAGCCACGGGGCTGCTGTCCCCTCAACGTGCATGGAGCTGACATCCTCTGCCATGGGTGGCTGCCACAGGAAGGGATGCAGCTCCCAGTGTCCCCGCTGCATATGGGGATGCAGGGAGGCCGTCTGGGCTTCTTTTTGTTGCTAGGGAAGCTGCTTGATGCTGGGCTGAGAGAGACCATGGTGTGGGCATAGAACCACAGAGTCACAGCCTGGTTTGGGTTGGAGGGGGCCTTAAGATCATCTCGTTCCAACTCCCTGCCGTTGGCAGGGATGCCTCCCACAAGACCAGGTTGCTCCTAGCCCTGTCAAAGGCACCCTAAAGCCACACCAGGTTGGCTGGATTTATATACAAATATATATATATATCACCTTTTTAAAACTGTCACTCCTGCCTATACCTTCTTAAGCTCTGGGCACTTGTACTGTCCCTGCATGTCCCGCAAAGCGCTGTGCTGTAGCATCCCTGGGATGTGAATGCATTCACTGGTTTTACCAGCCATGAGCTTTGGCTCCCGGCTGCCCGCAGGGATCGAATGCTCTCGCAGGCGAAGGTGCCTGAACCTGTCTCCGGCGGGACTCTCGGGGGTCTGTGATTATTACAAAAGCACTCTGCGGAGCGTTTTCCTTTTCTTTCAGATCATTAAAGAACACTTCAGAGTTAACTAGCGGGTATTGTGTGTGCTGCCTATTGTCGCTAAAAGCCGCGCGCTGCCTCCCTCCGGCAGCCCGCAGGCAGGGGGGATCGGGATGGCAGGAGGAAATTACGTTTGTAGTTACCTGCTTCATCTCGTGGATCACATCTGAGGAGGCTGCAAGGGGCCGAAGGGGGACCTGCAGCCCCTGCGCGCCGGGAGCATGAGCCGATGTCTCCTTGGAGCAGGGAGGAGCACTGCGAGTGATGCTCCATAGCGGAGCTGCGGTGCTGGGGAGCAGAGGCTGCTTCCGGGGCCCCGGCTCATGGGGTCAGCCGGGAGTGGTCGCAATCCTCCAGGAATCAGGGTGCCGATTGTGCACTGGGATACAGCTTGTGCAGGGCTTTGGAGCGGCAGGTTCCAGGGGTATGCCCTGGTCTTTCACCACATCCTCATCCCTTGGGCGACCTGGTGAGCTGCTTGTTTCTAATGCCGTGGTGTGCTCAGGACCTGCCTTGCTCGGTGCTTAACCCCAACCCTGGCATGAGCCGTGGGATGTGGTGGCCGATGTCCTGCAGACAGCCTGGCTTCGGTCAGAAGGTACCTCCTGGGTGGCTGGAGGAGCATCCTGTGCTGTGCCACACCGAGCACGAGGGGCCACAGCTGCGGGTGTTGGGTGACTCCAGAGCAGAGAGGGGACATGGGGCAGCATGGGGTGGTGGCTCTGCTGCTCCGGTCGTCTCTGCGTGCTGGAGCCTCCTCACTGCAGAGCACCAGCTTCTTTGCATGGGTATTGCCTTGTCATGGTGCTCAGGGCAGCACCGAGGGCTCTTGCAAGCAGGTCAAACAAGTTGCTGCTGCCCGAGTGGGTTGTGCTGTGCCCATGCACCCCTGCCCTGTAGCACTGAACCATTCCCGCTGCATGGGCCGCATTCCACCTGGATGCGGTATCGGGGTGCAAAGACCGGGCTGGCTGCCGGGGCCCCGGGCTCCAAGCGCGGCCGTGAAGCGGCACAGCAGAGTAACGTCGGAGCTGGGTGGAACCGGCTGGGAAAAGCTGAACGGGTTGAATCGGTGCTTTATTTCCTTTTTGTGGCTGGAAGTGTGACAGTGCTTGTGTGCGGGAGCGATTGAGGGCTCGAAAGCCCTCTCCAAAGGGATGCTAATAGTTGCCAGTCACCTCGGAGCGCAGGAGCATTTAGTCTGAAAGGCTTCAAGTGACCTGTTTAACGAGGTCAGCGCTGATGTCTCTATCATTCTGAGGCGCTGGGAGGAGGATGTGGGAATCTGGCTGGCATACAGAGCCCTCCCGAGGGGCCAGTGCCGGAAGACAGCTAAAAATCTCTCCATGGTTTGAAAACAAGCCTCGGTTTGCCCCTCTCCAAAATGAAGAGCAGGCAACTGTAGTGTCCGGGCTGTGGAGGGCTGAGTGGGGTCTGCAACGGGATGTGCCCTCTCTTCCTGGAGCCCTGCAGCAGTGTGGGAGCTTCCTGCTGGTTTGGTTTGTCTGGTCTGGCACAGCATTGGCACGGCACTGGTACAGTACTGGTTGTACTGTGCTGGAAGCGAAGCAGGGCTGGGACATGGGTACAAGCTCCATCTCCAAACCTTCTGCCCTGGGACCCTCGGTATGTGGGTGCCTTGGCATGAGCTCAGCTGGGAAGATGCTGGGAAAAATGTGCATCCAAACCACACACACCAGCCTCCTGTTGCAATAGGAAGCCTACAGCAGTGAAGCCCTGGGCTGATCTGGGTGCTCCAGTGGCATGTGGCTTCTCTCCCGTTCAATAGCTTGCATCTCACCAAGGGCTGTGGACCAAGTTAGACCAGTCTGGGCGCCTCTTCCTGAATGTGGCGGGGAAAGGATGGAGGTGTAGGCTGTGAAAGTCCAAAATACCTGCTACCTGCATTGTTTCTGCACTGGGGATTCATGCCAATTATTCCCCATTGTCTTCAGTTCCTGCAGGAAGCCTTGTTTATCCTACCCCTTCCCAGGAATGCAGCTCCCAGGAGCCTGTGCAGATATATTTAACCTTGCACAAAGCAGCACAACAGCCTTTGAATTCCTGACTCCGTGGCATCCGTTGGAAGCATTGCATTTGGTGGATCTGGGATTTGGAGGCTGGACCTGGGGCAGTCCAGTGAGGCTTTGGGCCGATGTGCCCGACCTCCAGTGAGCAGCATGTGGGATCAGGATTGCTGCTGGGAGGTAGGAATCACCCTTTTCCTGCCTGCAGCACCTGAGCAACAAAGTGGGACTGAGGTGCCATCACAGGAGGTTCCCATGGGCTTGGGGGTCTGCAGCAGCGCGGTGTCTGGAGATGCTATAGCCCTCAGCAGGGTGAGATGCTGGTGAGAGCCTTGGTCCAAGCAGCAGCTTCTCGCCCTTCTGAAGCTGTGCCTTTCTCCAGCCTTCTCTCTGTCCAGGCGCTGCCCAGTGCCACTCTGTGATGCAGAGCAGAGCCGCTGGGCTCCGGGCTGGCGCTGCCAGCTTGGTGCCTTCACGGGGATGGGGCTGTGCTGTGCAGGAGGAGCCCCTCTTTGGATGATGATCTGTCTTGATCCAGTAAACATCTCTTCACCATCAGCTTTGATGCGCAGCACAAGGATCCCTGGGGAGCACTAGGGAAGAGACTCCTCACTCTGCCATGCTCATGTTGCAGCAGCAGCAGCACAGGTGCCTTCCCAGGTTTGGATCTGTGTCTTCTGCTGGCTCTTTCCCACAATGGACTTTGCCATGAGCCCAACCTTGTCATCACTACAGTCATTTTTCAGCACCTCTTCAGCTCACCTTACCATGGAGGAGCAGTTGTTTGGTGTCCTGCATTGAGACTTGGTGGTTCAGTAGGAAACACTGAAGTGGGGATAGCTCAGTCCCCTGAAGATGCTTATCCCCAGTACAGCCCCAGGGCGATGAGTACTGAGTGAGTGCTGCTTCTTCAGCCTCCAGAGATGCTGAGGGGTTCCCCCTTGGAACGCACTTCTCCTCAGTCACCCTGCCTCTCCAGGGACATGGGGGGTATACCCCAGTGTCTCTGCCACCTTGTCTTGCTTCTGGCTCAGTGAAGGAGCCAAGCTGTCACGGTGGATGAAGGTAGGAAGTGGGGTGGGAGCTCCTCTCTCTCTGTAGAGCCCTGGCAGTGCCCAGTGTGGGGCTGCATCAGTTGGGTCTCTGCCAACAGCAGTTCTCTACAGGGCTGGATGCATCTCTGCATCATCATCCATTGGGGGATAAAAGCCAGGGCTTGCTCATCAGCCTTATGAGGCAGTGAGAGGTTGTTACGAAGCACCAGCTGCTGCCGTGCTGCACTTGCAGCCGTGCCCTCCTCTTGTCCTTGCAGGGCCAGGGGCTCTGGCTGTTGCAGTTATGATGCCAGGCTGGAGCCGCATTGCAGCCGCAGCTGAGGAAGAGGGGAAGGTCTTGGAGCTGCCGTTGTGCTTGTGGAAGGCTTGAATCAAAAGGCTGCTGTGATTTGTGGTCAGGAGCTGCCGGTGCCGTGTTCCTGACAGCAGTGAGGACGAGCGGGTGTCAGGAGCGCCAGTGACGGCCAGAGAGGTGCAGGAGAGAAGTGGTGAGACCCGGAGCAGAGGCTCAGCAGGGAGGGCACAGAGGCCTGGGAGCTGCCAGGGAGTGGTGCCTGCGCCAGCTGGGTGCTGAGCCAGGGACCCAGCTGCTGCTCAGTGCCCGGGCTGGAAGCGGCTCACTCCATCTGTGCCGGCCTGGGGAGCAGTGAGCTGATCCCAGCACTGCTGCACCCCTGGAGCCACGTGCCTGTGGGTGTCCCTGGCTCTGGCTCCAGGGTGGCTGTGGGGCTGCGGTCCCCGCGCTGCGGTGGCAGCTCCAGCAGAGCGGCAGGGGCTGGGTTTTGGTAGCTCCAGGCAGAAGTGCACAGCTGAGGAGGTTTGGATGGATGGAAGGACCTGGTGTGAGGAGGTGCCTGCGATGGGCTGTTGCGTGCGGGGGTGAGCCTTGCCACTGCAGTCCCTGGTTCTACTGACTGCTGGAGTGTCAAGAGCCCTGGGGAGCTGCAGCACTCAATGGGAATCAAATGAAGCCGTGCTGTGAGTTGGAGGGGGGCAAGAGAGATGCCCTTCGCTGCCTGGTGTCCTGCTGCTACAGGAGGAGGCAGGGGAAAGTTTCCATGCCACGTCTGTGGGAATTGACCTGTAAGGCTCGTGGAGGAGAGGCTTCCTGATGTGTCCCACCACAGCTTGGGGTTTCTTTGGCCTACTCTGGCTGCTGAGCATCCACACCGCATGGTTCTGCTGCAGGAGCTGGTGAGCAAGGAAATCTGTCTGTGGTCTTCCTCTCATGTCAGACTTCAAACACCGGAGCCTTTGGTGGGCACGTGCTGTCCTGAGGCCTCATGGGAGCACTTGGAGAGCTGCTGAACCAGGCACAAAGAGGTGAAACCTTTGCTTCAACCAGGATGTAGCAGGAGAAAAGCAGATGGTCTTCCTGTGGTGCCTGCTGTCATGTCTTCAAGGCAGATAAGGTTTCTCCCTTCTGGAGACATCATGGGCTTTGGTCGGAGCATCCTTGCCCCCTGCAGGTTCTCTGGGACAAGCTCCTTGGAGCTGCTCCTGCTCTCCAGTGAGCTCTTCCAAAATGGAGCAGCCCTGGGCTCGTGCTGAAGGGTTTGCCTCACAGGTGAAGCATTGGCTCCCTCTGTGGGGGCTGTCCTGGGCGCTGCTGGGCTTGGGGTGCTTCCAAAATCCCCATAAAATCCATGTAATGTGTTGTCGCCTGGGACCAACACCAACATTACCCTGTGATGCTTGTGTTCCCGTGCAGTCCTGACCAACAACATGAACAGCCACCACAGAGAGCCTTTGTGCTACATCCCTCGCCACAGTTAGCAGCAAATCAGCTGCCAATTGTTTAACCTTTGGCCAGAATGCTGTCTAACTTTTGGCTCTCCTGTTCTCACCATTCCTTCCCACACTGTGCTTTGTGGATCTTCAATTCGCACTGGGGGAATCGGATGTGGCTGCGGATGGGAAGGATTCATGCTGTGGCCAGTGTTATCAGTAGATGTTTGCATGGCTGCAGAAGTGCCCTTGACCGTTTAAACCATGGGAGAGGCCCGGGTCAGGCACTGGCAGGAGAAGAAGGATGAGGGGAAGGTGCTGTGTTGTGGTGGTGGCTTTGGGGCCCCTGCTGGGGCCAGGGCTGCTTGTGCATGTAGAGGATGATGGTGATGGGTGCTGGGGCTTCCCTCCCTAGCCCTGAGAGCCCCCTCTCCAGCCCTGGGAGCCCTGCTGCAACACCAGAGCCTGATGGGAGCTCAGGAGGAGGATGGGGTGGCAACGTGGAACAGTTCCATCCCCTCTGTCAGGACAATGGAGGCAGTGATGAAGACCAATTCCGGGGACGGGGGGATAAGGCAGTGTGCAAATGGAGACATGAAACAGCAGCAGCTCCCAGGCGCCAGTGGGCTCCAGCCAGCTCTTCTGGAGCGGGTTCAGCAGCAGAGCCAGCAGAAAGTAATCTCTCATTAAAAGCTGTTGCTGCTTCATGGGAGCACAGCTCTTGTGCTCTGCCCTTCATTTAGAGAGGTACAAGAGCTGAGGGAGCTGCAGAGCAGCCAGCTTTATTTTAGCACCCAGCAAATTGGCTGGGAAAATGCTTAAAGCTGGTGTGGAGATGCCTGTGCTCCAGTGTGATGGATTAAGAACAGCGGCGCGTGGCGGTTGCACAGGAAATCCAGTTTAATCGGTGCTGGGTTTTCCTGCTTTTCGAGGATTGTGATAAGGTGTTTGGGAGGGCAGCTGGGACATGAATTATCAGGATTTCTTCACGCAGCCTCAGGCAGATTCCCCAAGTTACTGAGGAAGCTGTGGAGGCAGGAGCTGCAGGAGGAGAGGCCAAGCTCCGGGGGGTGGGGGGGCTTTCAGCTTTCCTGGCTCATCGAGCAAGCAAAGGGGCTGAAGGATGCTCCTCATCCTCCAGAGGGTGAGGAGCACCCTTTAAAGCCTGGAACTCAGTGTTAAGCACATGGAGCGGCTCCACATACAGCAGCTCACCAAGCCTGCAAGCCAAGCGTAGAAAAATTGGATGCCTCTTGATGAGAACTGGCTGGAGGAGCCTGATTGAGCTCCCTGTGTGCTCCTTTGTTAGACAAGAAGCTGATGCTGGGGGTAATCACACACTTGGGGCTGTTTGTCCTCATGGGACCTTGGTTCTCTCAGGACAGCCTGGTCCAAAGGGCAGGGTTAGGGCAGTTCCTTGGCCAGGCTGGTGGCTGCAGGTGTGTGAGGCTGGGGGTGAAGGGCAGCCCCTCTGCCCCCCCCACTGGGGGAGTCCTGCTTGCCCAGGGTAGGGGCTCCGGGCCTGGGCTGCGGTTGCTGGAGGAGGGTTTCATTGTTCCCTGAGCAGGGCTCCTGTGCTGAGCTGGTTTTCCTGAGGCCAGCAGCCAGTGTGCAGACAACTGCTGCCCAGATTTGCTGCCCTGCTGTCGGGAGCCAATTAAGGAAAGGGTTGCCATGTTTGATTACATTTCAGTCTAACGTGCGGATGGAGCAGCGCCGTGGCTGCTCCCAGACTCACTCTTGGCTGAGCGATGCTGCAGCGTTTCTGGGGAAATGAAAACAGAACAGCGGGGGGGGGGGGGGGGGTTGGAGGGAGAAAGAAGGAAGAAGAAGTCACACTTGCATGGAGAACATCAGCCTGCAGCATTGGCCTGTGCCTGAGCGGGTCTGGAGCTGAGCTGTTTGCCCTGTGGGGCTCTGACAGGGCCAGCAGAGCCCTGCCAGGTTTTGGTGTGAGGGAGAGCAGGAGGAATTTGAGGTGAACACACAAACCCTGATAGGAGTGGAGTCTGGCAGAGATTGGAAAGGGTTGCTGCAGTGGAAGATCTGTGGGTGGGTGGATGGATGGACAGACGTTGTTGGGTTTATATGCCCTGTAGCAGTTCAAGGCAGCGGGAGCTGCTTTGTCCACCTCTGCTGAGGCTGGTGCTCTCTGTGCTCAAGGTGCACTGACCTGTCACCGTCAAATGGTAGCAAAGCCAGATGTGTCTGGGACCAGGGTTTTAGAGTGATACATGATTTGCATTTATATACTCACTCTATGCTGGTACCTGCAGGGCACTGAGAATCACGCCCTCGGTAAAGCCAGCCCATGTCTTGCATTGGGGTGATCTGGGTGCTCCTTGGGCTGTGTGTCCAGCTGTGAACAGGGGCAGGAAGACCCACCTCAAGACATAGTTATAGCCAAATTCAAGAAATGAAATCATGGCTCTTGGTTTTAAACACAGATACAATGAGTTGCATTGATTTTTGGTATCTGAACTCCATGGCACAGGGCTTGCATGGGATGGGTGGGTAAGCAGCAGCGTCTGGCACCAGAGGCCATAAGAAGATCGAAGGCAGAAGGAGCGGGAATTTTGGGCTGCCTAGAGGTGGGCAAAGGCATCAAAGGGGAATTCTGGGCTGGCTGACCATGTCCTTAGGTGATGTGTGCTGGAATGTCCCTTCCCAGGGTAATCAGGGTGATGGTGTGAGCAGCATCCTCTCCTGCTGATCTCTCCTTTTCCTTGTGAACCTCCGCATTGCTCCCAATGTGCCTCTGAGCTAGAGGTAGCAATGGAGCATGTTTGGCTTTGGTCTTTTAAAAGCAGTAACTGGGAGAAGCAGTAGGAGAGCCTTTGTATTGAATGACTCTTGGCAGGGTTTGCTAAGGATGCCTCGTGAGCCCCTGGGTTTCCCCTCACTTGTGCTGCTCCCAGTCTGCATGTGGGGTTCAGAGCCTCTCAAGTGAGCTGCGACTGTCACTCTGCCTGTGGGCTGGGAGGTGAGAGTGGGGAGGCACAGAGCAGTGCAAGGTGTCGTGTGTGACATCCTTGGTGAGGTGTGTGACACCCGTGGGTCTGCGTCTGTTTGACACCCATAGGGAGGTATGTGTGACACGCATGGGGAGATGTGTGATGCCTGTGGGTCTGTGTGTGTGATACTCATAGGGATGTGTGTGTGACACCCATGAGGAGGTGTGTGACACCCGTGGGTCTGTGTCTTTGACACCCATGGGGAGGTGTGTGTAACACCCATAGGTCTGTGTAGGGAGGGCAGGTCACAGTGATGCAGACCTCCAGCAGCACGGTGCCCACCAGCAGCCACCTAAAGCCGGTCACTGCTGCCGTTGTGCAGAGCTTAGGCACCCTGTGGGTGCACTGGAAGGATGCTGCATGGCTTTGTGTGTTGTGCAATGGGAGAGATCCTGCCCCAGTGTTTCCAGAGCAGGATTTGGGTTTTTAATGTTAGTGCTGTGTTAAACTGCTGATGCTTGCAGTCACAGCTCTGCCTGGCTGCTGGGGACGTGGCCAGGGCTGCTGTACCAGTGGGCACAAGCAACACGCGGGGCTGTTTGTAACCCATGTTAATGTTTTATAGTGTTTGTATTGAGGGAGTTGATGACTCTCGAGTGAGCAGATTTTAATCTGATCAGCTATTCCTTGTGCCATGTCAATCCTGGACATCAAAGGGAACATCAAAGTGGGAGGCATAAAAGGCTTCAGCAGTAGCGCCGGCTGTGTCGCCCAGGTGCAGGAGCCGCTGCTTCAGCCGCTTCCAGAGGCGCTGCTTGGCTGTGTCACATCTGAGCGGTGCTGTCCCGGGAAGGAAAAGAGTGTCCCTGCAGGAGCAGCCCTGGGGAGTGAGGCAAAAACCTGGTTAAACGTTTTGCATCTGTGTGTGTCCCTGCAAGCAGCAAAGCCGGGCAGGAGCTCATGGGTGTGCCTCATGGGGACAGGCCTGAGGAGCAGCAGTGTCTAAGGTTTAAAGCACAAGCACCGGGAAGAAGTGTGTGCAGGGCTGGCCGGTGCTGTGGTGGTGATGCGGGGGTCGTGGCTGTGTAGCAGGAGCCCCTGGTCCCACAGTGGGGCAGGGATGGCTGCTGCGGCCAGTGTGAGCGCTCCCGGGACCATGGCCAGGAGCGTTTCCTCCTGCCACTTTCCCATGGCTGAGATGGGCTCTGAGGCTTGGGAAAGGCACTGGGGCCATGGGGAGGAAGCTCTTGGGAGCCTTCACGATCTGCAGCTTCTGTGGATGCAGCTGCTCTTCGCTGTGCCTCTTGGGGGGGAGGCGGGGAGTGAAATATGTGTATCTACATAAATACGTGCAGGACTCACTCAGGCAGCCCGTGATAAGGCCGCTGCAGCATTACCATATCTAAATATCCAATTGCTTAGTTTTATAAGCCTCTCGAGCTGGCACAGGGAAGAGCTCAAGATCTCCTCCAGGCACTGGCGAATCCCATGTCAGGCAGCTGGGAGGAGATGCTGCGATAGGCAGGGCGGGCACGGGCAGGTCCCGGCAGGGCACCCCAGGGATGCGCCAATCCCAGGCGCTGGCACGAACCGGCACTGGGCAGGGTTGGTCAGTCCCCGCCATGGCTGGGGCTGCAGCCGGCACCACGTACTGGCGAGGCTGGAACCATCCCTGGAGCACATGTGGGCATCGCTTGAGGCTCTGGAGCTGCTTGGCAGGAGGAGCTGGATCATAGGATACCTGCTGATGGTGAGACCCACCGGTCCTGCCGTGGGCTGCAGAGAGGCTGTTGGTAATGTGGGGCTGTGGGTGTGTGCCCCTGTGCCTGCTGCAGGCATGTCCTGCAGCTGGGATGGGGAGGGAGTTCTGCAACTGCTGGGTGCATGGAGGGGACAGTGCTTGGGAGCACATGGGGACAAGGGCCAGCTCTCAGGGTGCAGTGCAGAGATCTGCAAGCCAGAGCTTGGGAGCAGCGCAACAGCGGATACAGTGGCTGCAGGGAGCCTGTTTCCAGCCTAGAGCCAAGGGAGTGATCTAAAACAGGAGCGTGTTTGCCTCCCACTGGAGTTGGTTTGGGCATCCCTGGCTGTCGCTGGGGTGCAGCGGAGGACAGTGGAGGTGGGACTCTGCAGGCTGTAATTTCCCTGCTCCTCCTTCCCTGCCTTGCTCCAGCAGGCAGCACGGTGCAGGGGGATGGTAAGTTGGAGCTCCCATCCCACTTTGCTCAGTTTCCAGGACACAATTCACGTTTTTCCCTCCATCAGAAGGCAACGGGACTGTGTGGCTGCTGGAGGGGACAGCCGGAGCTATATCTTTGCCGTGCAGTGGAGCCTTTCTGTGTAGAAGCCAGTGCACCCCCCCGCTCCTGCCTCATGCTCGCAAGAAGAAACAAGAAATCATGTGGTTTCTGCTGGGTTTGGCTCCAGCCTCGCTGTCCAAATCCTCTTCTCGGCTGGGCTGCAGGGTGATGGGGAGCTGCTTCTGCTGCCCCTTGTCCCGAGTATCTCTCCTGCCCTGCAGCACCCCTGGGTGCTGCTCTGAGCCAGCAGCTTGGCTCGGGTGGATGATACCACGATGTGTCACCATGGCGTTGGGCTCATGTGAGCCTGGCTGTGTTGTGTGACAGCTTCGGGGGGCAGAGATCATCGGGCTGCTGCAGAGGTGACATGTTCAACATCCCCCAGATGCCTGTTTCTGCCCTGGAGAGCTGCTGTCTGATACCTCTGCTCTTGTCTCTGCAGGTACCAGCACACCTTCCCTGGTTTTTGATGCTGAACCCAGATCGTTTTAACTAAAGATGGAAACACTGGAGTCAGAATTGACCTGCCCAATCTGCCTGGAGTTGTTCGAGGACCCCCTCTTGCTGCCGTGCGCCCACAGCCTCTGCTTCAGCTGCGCCCACCGCATCTTGGTGTCCAGCTGCTCCTCCAGCGAGTCTATCGAACCCCTCTCTGCCTTCCAGTGCCCCACGTGCCGCTATGTCATCTCCCTCAACCACCGGGGCCTGGAGGGCCTCAAGAGGAATGTGACCCTGCAGAACATCATCGACCGCTTCCAGAAGGCATCCTTGAGCGGGCCCAACTCCCCCAGCGAGAGCCGCCGCGAGCGGACGTACCGCGACAGCCCAACCATGTCGGTGGCTGGTGAGAGGATCGCGTGCCAGTTCTGTGAGCAGGACCCGCCACGGGATGCAGTGAAGACCTGCATCACCTGTGAGGTGTCCTACTGCGACCGCTGCCTGCGTGCCACGCACCCCAACAAGAAGCCCTTCACCAGCCACCGGCTGGTGGAGCCCGTGCCCGATGCGCACTTCCGAGGGCTCACGTGTCTGGAGCATGAGAACGAGAAGGTGAACATGTACTGTGTTGCTGATGACCAGCTCATCTGTGCCTTATGCAAACTGGTGGGGCGCCATCGGGACCACCAAGTGGCATCCCTCAGCGATCGCTTCGAGAAGCTGAAGGTAAGCGCCTGGCCAGGTGTTTGGGGCTGGTGGTGGCTGCAGATGGTGCTCGAAGCAGGGGCTGGCTCCAGCAGCACCAGCACCTCTTGTTTACGGCAAACAACTGGAGATACACAGGGTGCAGACCGTGGGCTTCTCTGGGACCGCAGTACCAGGAGGCTGAGCTGGGTCTCGCTTGCATAGTTAGAGCAAAGGCTTTGCTGGTTTCTTTTCCTCCTGGTGCATGTGTGCAAAGTGCTGGGACGGGCCCTTCTCCCCAGTGGCTTTGCCCTGTCCTGGGAGAGCTAAGGTGGTGAAGGGTGGCATGGGGGACCCACCAGCATGGACCTCTGAGACTGCTGTGCTCAGGCTGTGCCTGTACAGCCTTCTTGGAGGATGAAAGCTGGATGTGGGCATTTCCTTCAGGCTGCTGTGCCAGGGAACCCTCCTGCTTTACCTGTGCCTGAGGACTGCTGTGCCCTGAGGAGTGCTCTGGGGAGCACTTTTGTGCCCTCCACAAGCAGGTTGTCCAAGCTGCTCCACTGTGCAAGGAGAGGGCTGGGCACCAGGAGCCCTGGGGATGGATGGGCTGAGAGCAGCCCTGCAGAGAAGAACTTGGGGGTGCTGGTGTGGGGAGAACAGGACATCAGCAGCCGCTCGTGCTCGTGGGAGACTGGTGGGGATTTGGAGGCTGCTGAGGATCCCCATTGTCCTATTGCCTTTGCCTCTTTTCCACCTACCTCCTGCCAGGAGCAGTGCTCCCATTGCACCGAGCTCTGTCGTGGGAGCCTGTTCTTCCCCACAGCCCTGATTTTCTCCCTGCTGGAGTGGCAGGAACAGGCAATCGTCCTCCTGCTCCTCCACTTGCAGCACATATCGATCCGAGCGGAATTGCTGTTCTGCTGCTCCTAGGGTAGGAGAGAGCAAACTCCCAGGGATCCCTCCGGAGTACTTTGAAACTTCATTCCTATGCCATGGCTGTGCTGAATGTGATGTGAACCTGGGTGGGTGAGGTTTGACCTATATACACGTAGAAATCCCTCTCCATCCCCCGTGCATTCCGCCTGAGTCTGCAGAATGCTTTTAATTTCCTTTTTATTTGATTGTAAGAAAATACATAGCTGGTCCCGCACGGTGCCAAGCTGGTGCGGCCACCACTGTTTCAGCAGTCCTGTCCCCATTGTAACCCTGCTCATGTGCTTCCAGCTGCTGCTTCCTTGGTCCTTTCTCCCCTGATGTTCTGGGCTTGTTCAGACCCGAAGTGTTTTTCTTCTCTCTTTGTCTTGGTAATGTTTTCAGCGAAATCTAGCTGTTCACTCCTGTGGGCTTTATGGGCAGAAGGAATTCTTCTGTCCCTCTAGCCAAAATACAGAACTCTCTAGTTTTTCATGTGCAAACCAGATTGTTTTATCACAAAGCAGTGACTGGAAAGGAACCCTCCACAGTGCCCAGCTTCCCACTGGCTCCCTTCCTGCCCTCCTCCAGACCCCCAAGCCTGTCGGCCATGCCTGATGCTGGGGCTGACGTGGAGGCAGCCGTGGGAGGATGGTTGGGACTGCGGGATGTTCTGGGCTTTGTTCCCACCTGTGTGGGATCTGTGTCCTGGAGGGGCTGCCCCATGTCATGGGGCCACTGTGTGCCTGCAGAGGAGCCTGTGCTGGTCGGTATTTGCTGTCAGGCCTCGCCGCACCTCTCGCCTTCACACGCGCCTCACCGCACTTCCTGGTGTGCGGAGCCGTGCCAGCAGTCCCATCCCTAGTCCAGGACATTCTTTTTCCATGAGGAAATGTCTCAATTAGCAAATTGGGAACCTTAGAGAGAAATGAGCAAGGATGTTTGCATGCAGCAAAACCTGGGGGAGAAACCGAACCCTTTCAATCCATTCCCCCTGAGCTGCCTGTGTCAGCTGGCCAGGCAGAGCCAACCGGAAGCACAGAGCTCTGCCAGCCCCGAGCGCGGCCGCAGCCAGCCCAGTTTTGCAGGGTGCCAGAATACCACATTTTTCCCTTTTAAATAACAGCCTTGAAAGTGGTTTTGGCCACGGAGGGAGCTCTCCTCTGCCTGCAGCCTTCTTCCTGTGCTGTTGACCCAGGCTGGGAGCAGGGAGCAGGCAGCTGCTGTGCCTTGGGTCTGCAGGGATGGCTTTCTCCTGGTCCTGGCTTCTCCGTGGGACATTGGTTCTGTGTCTGTAATCCTTGCCTCCTTCTGTGTGTCTGTTGGCCTTGCTCTTGGTGGCTGTTTTCCTACTGCTCCCCCCACACACACACTGCAGCTCTTGCAGAGGATCAATGCCGAGCTCTACCAGCAGAGTCAATATTTGCATTAGTGCTTTGTGTCGTCTTCCTCATGCAGCCTCAGTCTGTCGCTCTGACCACAGACCTAGCAGCAGTGAAATCCTTGCAAGTGCGTGACGTACCTGAAGCCATTAAACTTGAGGGTGGTGGGATGCTGCTGCCAGGAGCCGCAGCTGATGGAGCTGGTGCTGCCCCACAGCTCCAAACCTCCCTTCTGTATCTGAGCTGTGGGTGGTGGAGCTGCTGTTAATGCTGTTAATGGAAGAGCTCCCCGGAAGCTGTGCCGTGCTGTACTGGGGCAGTGAGCCCTGGGCTGCAGCTGCTATTCAGCTCCAGTTTTTATCCCGTAGCTGAAGGACTCTGGAAAGACCTTTCAGCTTGGAGTTGTCATGAGTTCAGCAGTAGCAGTCATTTTTCTCCTTCTTGGTAGTTGGTGTAGCGCTGTGGTTTTGATTTTGGGCCTGGGATCAGTGTTGATAGCACCAGTGTTTTCAGTTACTGCTTGGTAATGTTTTGGTCTGACCAAGGGCTTTCTGAGTCTCATGGTCTACCAAGGAAGAGGGGAAGCTGGGAGGAGGCCAAGAGGAAGCAGAGACAGGACACCTGACCCAAACTGACCAAAGAGGTATCCCATATCACGGCACGTCATGCCCAGGATGTAAAAACGGAGAGCAGAGACCTGGAAAGGTGTGGGTGCACTGCTTGGTCGGGCTGGGTATAGGTGGTGAGCAACTGTATTCTTTTTCCCTGTATTTCTCTTGTCATTATTATTACTGGTGGTAGCAGTAGTGATTTGTGTTATACCTTAGTTACTGAACTGTTCTTATCCCACCCTGTGGGAGTTGCATTTTTTCGATTCTCTTCCCCATCCCCCTGGGACTGGGGGAAGAAAAAGGGGGGATTGAGGGAGCAAACTGCTGAGGGCCTTAAACCACAACAGGGGTTTTGATGGAAAACTGGGTTTTGAAGCCAATAACTTCTTCCTGTCAAAGGGCCACGCTTCCCATGACTGCCTGTGTTGGGAAATTACACCCCCATTTAGGAGAGCTAAAACCCTCGTGTCTAAACCATAAACTGTCTCCCAGTACACCCCTTCCCCTCCAAGCTGGTTTTCCATCAGACACCCCAGTGTGTGCCTGCGGCCTGCCTTTCCCACAGAGGCTGTGCAGCAATTTGCCCCATAGCGCGTTATACACCTCAAGGTGCTTTGGGAGCCATCTCTAATCCTTTCAGCATGTTATGGCTTCTTATTTTGTGCATTCTCAATTCTGCTTGTTTCTGTTGTAAAAGAAGAGTGTGGTTTTCCTGGCCTGTGGTAAATCCAAGTTGTGATTGAGGCTAAGGCTTGGGACCTCCCTGCAGGTGTCACATCTTGCCTGTTCCCTTGGGATAAAGGAGTTCTTGCTTGGGTCATGCTGCTGTTCACCAGCGTGTAATTCTGCATCCGGCCCTCCACAAAACAGCTCCATTGCCATGTGCTCCACCTTGGACATCAGCCCACCAGCTCCAGCAGCTGCTGGCAGGAACGCTGCAGGCACCAAGGATGCTGATGGTGCAGAGGAGCTGCCATATTCCAACCCCGGCCATCCAACACTTGGATTCACTGTGGCGAAAGTATCCACCTCTTTTGAAGACAGGCAGGGAGGGGCTTCCCTCTTCCACCCCTTTTGCTGGAACTGGCAGCTCTGGAGCTTGAGATGGGAGCTGTGAATTTGAGGAACCACATGGGATGCCAGGTGGGACAGGCTGGAGGCCGAAGCACTAGCATCACCTACATGCCCGAATGGAGCAGCAGCATCATGTATCCCTGGGAAGGCTCCTCACCAAGGGTTATCAGCTACATGAGGGAAGGGAACAACAGCTCTTTGGGTAGGAAAGTGCTTTGTGACAGAGGGGCTATTCCCCAGAGCTGCTGCTGCATGAGCCTGGCTGTGGGTGCTCAAAGTGCACCAGGATTTTGGTGCTTGTTCTCCTTCCCAGTGTCTTCAGGAAGGATGTTTAGGGATGTTTAGCACAATCGATGGCAAGGAGCGTCCATCAGCTGGGCTTGCAGGCTGAAATCCACATTAAAGATCAAATTAAAAACGTATGGAGATTAAGAGCAAAACTAATGGCTTGACCTAGATAAAGCATGTGTGGGGACACAGCGCTCTGTGTGCTGGTCGCTGCAGTTGTAAATGCAGATGCTGGAAGCTCAGTGCTCTCTGAGCACTGCTCTGGCCCTGCCTCCACTGTGCCAGGCACCAGGAACGCTGCAGGGATGCCCTGTGAGGGGGAGATGGCAGCAAGAAGAGCTGGGACCATCTCCTCCATCCAGGACTTGTGGTGGGGGCGGTTTCCAGAGAGAGCTCTTTGCCTCAATAACTCGCTGCTCTCTGCTTCTCCATCTGCTCCATTCCCTTTGCATGAACAGGATAAGGGCCAGCTCAGAGGAGGCTTTTCCTTTGCTGTTGCGGAGGCTTCTGTTGATTGACAGGTTGGAAATGACAAAAAAAGAAGAGAAAGATGTGTTTTGCAACACTTACATCCACTTCTTGCTGAAGGAAGAGCAATAAGCTGAGTGGAAAGCCCGGTGTCTGTGATGCTGCCTCCAGCGGGTTTGTGTGAGTGGGACTCAGGATTCAGGGAAAACCCAGAGCTCGCTGTGCCAGACACACAGGAAGCTGGTAGTTACTGCAAGGCTCTGGAGAGAGTGGAGGGATAGAAAGGTGAGGAAAAGCCCTCCCTTCATGCTGCAGAGTAGGACTTCTTCACCCTGGGACTCGTGAACGGGTTCTCACTTGCACTGTGTGAGTCACTGAGATTGCTGCTTAATTTGTAATGTACCATGCTGCTGCCATGGGGCTAAACTGACTTTCCAGACGTATCTGTATGCATTTCCCCATGCAGAGAAGGGTTAGCTGAGAACAGGGGTTACAACTGTGGCTCCTGTGACTCCTACACTCAGTGCAGGCCTGCACCAGCAGCGATACAGAGGCTCTGGCTGCTCTGTAGCAGCCAGACTTGCATCTGTGCTTCCCTCTGGACCCACTCGGGGAGGGGATGTGACTACCTGAGCTCACCCCAGCCCAGGCTCATAGTGGTGGGAGCCAGGATTCTGCCACTGCTCTGAGGACACTGGTGAGGTGGCCCATGGTCGCCTGCAGGTGCCGCAGTCCCAGGGGTTCTGCAGAGGAGCTGTGAGATCCCTTGGTGCAGCCCTGGCTGAGTTCAGGCTCCCTGTGGCAGCTGCGGGTGAGTTCATCACTTGTGGCTGTGCCAGGGAGCCAGGTGCCTGCACCATGAGTTGCTGCAGCACAGCTCCTGCAATCAGTGGGGGTCCTGGGACAGGCAGAGCCCCCCCTTCCCCTGCCGGACTCCTCAGCAGCCTCTTCTGCATTTTGTGCATGCACCCAGGCATCATCTCCACTCCTCAGCAAGCTCCTGGGGCTTAGCAGCACCTGCTTTTCTCCTAAGCCAGGTAGATATTGTGTGGTGGGGGAATACACTGTTTTTATGGTTATTTCAGATAAGGTTTGTCACCTAGTGACTGATTACATGATCTCTCTGAGCAGGGGAGACCTGTGCCCCAAAACAAAGTCCCCAGCCCAGCATTATCCTCCCCATTGTTCTGTTTGCAGTGGCAACCAGGCACTTTGCAGAGCAGCCAGCACTTACCTGATGTTGAGCATGAGTAAAAGAACATCTCACTTCATCCCTGCTGCAGATAAAGGCTGCTGGTCTCCTGCCAGGACCCCTCTGGCAGGTCGTGGGTGCTTTTTGTATGCTGTGTAGTGGGTACCAGTCATTGCTGAGGGATGGGTGCTGAGATTGTAACCAGTGCAGGACCCCTCGTTGGGAAGCTGAGAGGTCCTGGAAGGTCCATCACATCAGCACGAGCCCAAGGCACCAAATTCCCTCCCAGAAACCTGCTATTAGGGGAGGCTTCAGTTTTTTACCTTGATTATCAAACTGCACTATTGTGGCTCGTGAGACATCAACCTGAGCCCCACGCTGGCGAAGTGCATCTCTTGCTTTTTCTGATGCCATGTTCACATCCAGGGTGCTTTCGTTGTTAATATCTCCAGAGCAGCTTGAGCTCAAAAATGAATGTGCAAAGCTGTGCAGAAATCACTCAGCGACACGGTTGTTGGGATAAGGCTGAAGGATTAATCTCCAGCCTATGCCTGGAACTGAGTCTGTTCTGGAAGAGGCAAGATGGTAAAGAGATGGAGTCATTTTGAAATAACTTCAGAAGAGTGGTGCCACCTTCCTTTACTGCAGCCCCCCTCCAAATACTGTGGTTTCCATGACCCTGTAGATAAGCAGGGCTGGAAATGCAGCATTGCCACTTTGAGAGCTTTTCTTTGGGGTGAACCAGGCACAAGAACGTGCCTTGGTTCTGCAGGGGGATGGGGAGGTGGTTTTGGCAGAAGTTGTTGCACTGGCAAATTAAAAATGAAAGATTCATGAGCACATCAGATCATGAGTGCAGCAGCTCCTGGGCACTGGGGTTCAGCCCGTGTTTAACTCTGAGCCAGTGCTTGACTCTTACGCAGTGATTTAGCTGGGTGGGAATACGTGTAGAGGTGCTACCTGTGCCTCCTGCCAGTGCTGGGGGCAGGAGGCATGGGAAGCATGGGGCAGGATGGCAGGATGGGAAGGGAGATGCAGGCACTGGAGGTCCACGGTGTCCTGCTCAAAGCAGCTGGTGGAAGAGCTTCGTGCATTATGAGGGAAGGAACTTCCTCCCTGCAGCAAGAAGCTGGGCTTATGGCCCTTTGTGAAAGTTTTTTTGCTTGCGTGCTAGGCCTTGCGGTTTATAGGGTGCCAAGAAATTGAATGGTGAGAAGAAAACAGTCTCTGGCTCCCACTTCGTTGGAGGGTGATCTGTCCCTGGGCTTCAGGAGAAGGGAGACATGAGAATGAGAGGGAGACCATTGGTCAGCAGCTTGTGTCCCACTGGGAGCTGGGCCCTGGGTGCTGGTGCTTCAGTCTCCTGGGCAGAGGTCTGCTGGCCTCAGTCAAGTATTGAGTTTGAGAGATGCTGCCTGTTGATTGTGCCAATGAGTCTCACTCCAAGTGCTGCTTTGTGCGGCTGTTGGGTGCTAGGTGCTGCAGACCTGCAGTAACATCTTCAAGCACTGCAGGAAATGAGGTCTTGGACATCCACAGAGCCCTGCTATGACTTTACTGGGCTTCTCTGCAGATGGGGTGTGCCTCACACGGCTCCTGCGTGAGGGACGGGTTTAGCAGTTAAGTTTTCAGTGCTATTTCTGGAGAAGGGGGAAAATCTGAGTCTTAACACTGCTTTCCAGCATAAACAAATGCATGCCAGGCCTTGAGCCATGGCTCCGCACTTCTTCAAGCCAGTTTGTGTTCCCGTCAAACCTGAGCTTTGTTCTCGTCACCCCACATCTTGTGGTTTAACAGAGGGTTTTTCCGCTGTCTGTAAACAGGCTTGTTAGCAGTGCAGCTGCTTTGTGGTGTAGTTTGATTCAGAGCATCTCTCTGCGTGCCCCAGATCTCTGCTATCTTTTGCAGCTTCTCAATTGCATTTACTCCCGATTCTTCTCCCCATGTGTTCCTGCTGCTTCTCTGCAGTGTCAGTTCTCTTTGAGACAGAAAACTCACCCCTGGCGCACAGTTTCCTCCCCAGAACAGATACTTGTGTTTCCTGAAACAACTGCAAGCCGTTTCCTTTGTGGGCTTCTGTTCTGTGGTCGTGCTGAGGGCATGAGCTGAACTCCAGGTCTCCTGGTTCTGTGTGAATAGACTTTTAAATGAATAAAACCAGATAAAGGATTATTTTGGTTTTATTTATTTAAATAAATACCTGCAGTCCAGTGCCTGGCTCGGGGGCCCCTGCACAAGAGCTACACAGAGCCACGGAGATGCAGCGAGGGCTGGAGCAGCTCTGCCCTGGAGCCAGGAGAGAGCTGTGCTGGTTCAACCTGGAGTAGAGAAGGCTCCTTAAGCGGAGACTTAGAGCAGCTCAAAGTGCTTAAAGGGGCTCCAGGAAACCTGGAGAGGGGCTTTGGACAAGGGCCTGTAGGGATAGGACAAGACGAATGGCTTTAACCTGCCAGAGGGGAGATTGAGATGAGCTCTTAGGCAGAAGTTCTTCCCTGTGAGGGTGCTGAGGCGCTGGCACAGGGTGCCCAGAGAAGCTGTGGCTGCCCCATCCCTGGCAGTGCTCAAGGCCAGGTTGGACACAGGGGGTTGGAGCAATCTGCTCTAATGGAAGGTGTCCCTGCCTGTGGCAAGGGCTGGAACTGGATGAGCTTTATGGTGCCTTCAACCCAAACCAGACTGTGACTCTGTGGTTCTATGAAGTCCAGCTATGGTGGGCAGCCTTGCTGGGAACAGGAGAGGGCTCTAAGCCCGCGCTCTCCCAAGCAGCCTCTTTGCCACTTGATGAATATTCCTACCCTGAGTAGCTGTTGTTTAATATTCTGGGTATCTGGCATGATGGGCACAATGAATATTCAGGAGTGTGAATTAGCATAGCTCCGTTAATTGTGCTCCCTGAGCTTGCAGCTATTCGTGGCGCGTACTCTCGCCTGAAAAACGAGAGCAGCAGTTCAGTATCTCCAAGTAATTTGGAGGGTTGGTTGCATGCACCAGGGCTAGTATCATCTGAATTCGTTAGCAGGCTCGAAGTCATGCTCTGAGATGCTGAATATTGCTATTATTATCACATTAGACCCTTAAATAGGCTTACAGGTGTCATTAAGTGATTTTACCATGACAGATGACATGCTTTTTAAAAACCCCACTTTGAGTGTCATAGAATCATAAAATCATCCTCTCTGTATGGTTTAATGTGCCCTTTTATAGAAATCCATGTACAATAGCAGTACCTCGGCTGACAAAATTCCTCCTAGATTGGGAGTAGAAGTGGATCTTGGGGCCTCAGGATGAAGGTTGTGTGGGGTGACCGGTGCTGCTATTCCCACTGGCGTGTCCCAGCTCCTGCTTTGGGATTTCTTCTCAGCGTGCTGGCTCTGGGGAGACCATCCTGCTGCTGGAAGGGGCACATTATCCGCTGTGGAGCAGAGTGCATCCCACAGAGCTGGCAGGCTCCTGATGGGTGCTGTGACCATGCCCTTGACCTTAAAGTTCTTTTCCAGCCTAAATAATTCCCTGCATGGCTGGTTAATCAGCCCACCTTGCTTTGATCTTTATCTGGAAACAGGTATGTCTGTGGTGAGGAAAGCAGAGGTGTGTCCCCAAAACCTCCTGAGCTGCTTCCAGATGAACAAGTTCTTGCACCTTGAATAATTTCTGGGAGCTGGGTGGTCCATGGGAGCCATATCTGCAGCATCTGCAGAGCCCTGTCCTCAGAGGTGATAGTTCTCCTGACCTGCCTTTCTCTTGAGATGGTGCTCTGGCTGTGCACAGGAGGGTTAGGGCTGCTGTCAGGTGCTTGGCATGTCTGAGCTGGGGAGCTGATGTGCTGGTTTTGGGGGGTAAATCAGTGTCCTCATCTTTGCTGTGTGGAACCAAAGAGTCTTAGGTGTGAAAAGCAGAGATTTCTGATCATCTCCCACTCTAATGTGCAGATTGGGCGTCTCTTCTGCTCCTGCAGTTCCTTTCCTTCTGTTCAGTGATTTCGGAATGTACTTTGCTTTGGTGGGAACCTGCCCCTGAGGGGGATCTCTAGTGTGGCTCTGATCACATCACCCTTGTGCAAGCAGTGCTTCACTGCGTGAGCTCTAGAGACAGATCCTGGCAGGGAGAGAGAGACCAGGATGGAGCTGCAGGTGGCTGGCATGCTCCTCCACAGGATACTTTTCCCACCTGTAGAAGTGATGGAATTATCCCACTGCATCCTGCTGCCTCCTCCCAGTGCAGCCCTTTTGGAGCTAGTCAGGGCGCAGCTGCCTGGGAGCGCAGGAGCTGTCTGTGGGTGGCTTTGGGCTGTGATCCGGCCTGGCACGCCGCTCATCCTCCATGGCCAGTATCCCACCCTGCGGGAACGGAAAGCATGTGGATGGAGGAAGCTCATGCAGCACCACCTTGGCCAGTGGCTACCGGGCAGGGAGGGGTTTCCTGGTGCTGCCCCTGCCAAAGCCTGTCTGGTTGTGAGGGACCAGGGTTTGGGCCTTCCAGCTTCCAGTGTCAGTGTGATGAGTGACTGGGTCCCCATGGGGCTGCTGATGGAGCAGGGAAGCTGTTGGCCCCTCCCAGCCCATGTAGGCACCTCCAGACCATGGGCTGAGCTCAGACAAACAATGTGCAGAACGGTGTGTGTCATGCAGGATGTGCCAAGGCAATAAACCCAGATCCTTCCCTTGATTCCTGAGAGGGCTTTTGGGAAGCAGACATTCGGCGTCCAAGGGAAAACGTGCGGGGGTTGTCTTCCAGCTCGTGCTCTTTGGCTTTGTTTATTTTTATGGTGATTGGAAAATCCAGGTCACGAGGCGAAAGGGTCTGATGGATATACCCACAGCAGCTCCATGGCCTGGCAATCAGCTCATGCTTGTGGCAGAGATATCCATAAAAACCCTGCCTATGATGTAAAATGTTAAAAAATGGTAAAATTTAAAAAAAAAACAACCTTTGTGGCCTCCTAGGGAGGGAATTGTGTCCTGCATGAGGGTCTTCCCGCGCAGCAGAGGAGCCATTTCTGAGAACTCGAGGGTAGCGTGTCTGCAGCTAATGGAATGGGAAGCGTCTTTCTGAAGCATATTTGTGACGGTTTGTCTCAAAACGACTTACCATGGACACTTCCTACTGCTCCAGATGGAGTCCTTTCCGACAGCTCCTGTGGGGAGCCATTTGTTACTGACATTGGGTGGAGGTCTGTGAGTTTATTGGGTGCAAGGGTTCTTTAAAGCTGGATATTCTCTGATGGTTCTGCAGGCGTAAAACTGGGCGAGGGTGTTGGGAAGCAGTGACCCCGATGGTGATGCCTGGGGAATGCTGGTGGTTTATGAGAGGAATCACTCACTAAAGCCATGAGAGTTTAAGTCTGAATTTCTTCCCAGGCACACAGCTCCCAACAGAAACGCCTGTTGACCAGGGCCTCCTTGTACATGGAGCCTTGGCAGCCCCCCAGGCAGGCTGGAGATGGTGCTCAGCGTGGTGGGGAAAGGAGCCTGGGCTGGGGCTACGCAGCTTAGGAACACTGGAACATGAACGTGCTGATCTTGTTTTGAATATGCAAGGTGAGGGCAGATGCAGAAGGCTCTTTATGTGCCTGAGAGGCAGAGATAGGTGGCAGGAAATGTGTGATGGGTTTCATGGCATTCTCCTCCCGGATGCTCTCCAGCGCTGGCATGGGTGATGTTCTCCAGAGGCAGGGCTGGTGAAGGAGGCACAGCTGCTGCTGCTGCAGTTGCTGGGCCATGGGTTCTACTTCTAGAGAAGGGATTTGTCCTTCCTGACTCCATGAGCACTGCTGGAGCTGTGCCCTGGGCAGTGCCCTCTTCCCAAGTTCTCCTTATGCTGCTGGCACGTCCCTCAGTGAGGTCAAGACTTGCTGCAAGAAATACCTTTCCTGGGACATCTCTGTCAGCTCTGGAAACGCCCCCTCTGTGTGTGGAGGATCTGAGAGCTGCAAGATGCCGGCAAGCCATGATGACCAGGGTTTGGCTACCGGGTCTCCTGGGGCCTCAGAGCAGCACATCCCATCGGGAATACCCTCATCCTTCCCATCAGGGTGTGCACAAGGGCGCTGTTGAGAGCCTGTGGGACCCATGCTAATGCAAATGTGCATTGGTTGCTTGGGACCGGAGCAGTGCTAGCAGGAATCCTGTTGCCTGTCCCTTGGGCTGATGCTTCCATTGGTGACAAAGGGCTGGTTATTTGTTTCTCAGTCTTGTTTTGGCTTTCCTTAGACACGTCTCCCACATTGCACATAGAGGATCTGCTCCCAAGCTGCCTTGGTCAGGGTGTAGCACAGAGCCACAGTGCCTCTCTAGCATGGCTGGGCAGGATGCGTCTCTCCAGTGTTGGGGCCATTGTGTCCAATGGGCTTTCCCAGCCAGCAGCAGCCGCAGGGGGTGTGCAGGGGTTGTGTGTCCACCTGGGGAGCATTCATGTTAAAGAAGGGAGGAAGCTGAAAGAGGGTGACACAGCCCCAGGCCAGACCCAGGGCCTTGTCCTTGTCAGGGATGCCCTTGGCACCCATGCTGCTGCAGTGCCCCTCCATTGGGAGTCCTGTGTGGGATTAGCTCAAGCCCTTCTGCATCATCCCTTTCCACTTAATCTAGTGCTACTTGATTCTTAAAGCTGTGATTTTAGTTTGACAGTGTTCCTTGTCAGTCCCAGCAGGAAATATGTTAGGAACCAGTTGGGAAACAGAGGGGAAAGAAAATTACCAGAAGGTTTTTTCACATCTTTGATCTATCCCATTTATTTATTTATTTATTATTAGCAGCAAGTGCAGCGAGAGGCTCAGCATCCTCCTGCAATCTGTTTGCTGCTCTCTGGGTACTGGCGGATGACACCAGCTGGGCTGGCAAAAAAAGCCCTCTGAAGAACGCAGACTCCCGAGCTCACATTAGCAAACACAGTGCTCGCTCAGCTCCAGAGCTTAATCCATCTTCCCCTTTTCCCCTTTCATTTTGATCCAAGTCCAGGTGTGAGGATTTGCAGGGCTCTGACCAGGCAGGTGCTGCGGTGGCTTGTATGTAACCCAGGCAGGGTTAATGAGGGTGATGCATGAGCACAGTGATGCCACTGTGGCTATGGGAGTGGGCTGAGACTGGAGGCTTGAAAGGGAGGGAGGGTGGAGGCCAAAGAATGGGACTCTGACCCCCCTTTTGGGAAGTGGACATATGGGCTGATGGGTGATGGAACTAAAAATGGTTGTTTCTGCTCCCAGCGGGGCTAGCTCAGCTCTCCTGTGGGTCTTGATGTGTAGGTGATGGTTGAGCACTGCTCTGGTGGAGCACAAGGTGGATGATGCCTTTGGGTCACACCTCTGAGCATGGGGTTTCAGTATGCTGAATTTGTACCACTTGCTGAGAGGGATTTCAGTTGAAGCATCTCTGTGCTTCCCAGGAGGGATTTGCTGGAGGATACAAATGCTTGGGGAGCAGTGGGCTCAATTCTTACTTGGGAGCCCAAATCTCCCCCTGCGCCAGTCCTTCCAACAAGCTGTTGTGGTGTCCCATTTTGGCATGTTGAGGCTGCCTTTCTGTCATCTCCCTGCTGCTTTGCAGCTCTCATTTCCACATTTTATCCTTAGCTGCAGGGTTTGAGCAAGTCCTGGAGTCTGCTGGTAACAGCAACCTCTGGTGAGGTGTTGCACTCATTGAGCACATCATGGGATAAATCATCTCATAAATTACAGATGAAAGCAGCTCCTGTGCGCTCAGTGCTGTCCCCACAAAGGAAGCTGCGTGGTTTTAATACAGCAGCATGGACAAAGCCGCTTTTACATCAGACCAGAGTCTTGGAAAAGGAGGCTGAAAGTTGATGTGGGAACCACTCCTTTTCCCACCCATCTTCCCCCCATCCCCTTCGGAAGGCACTTGGCAGCAGGAGGGTAGGAGTGGGCTTTCATCAGCCTCCCTTGACCCCAGTAGCATGGGCCAGGCTGGGATGCTTTTCCCCCATCCCTTTCCTCCAAGCTGGAAGGATTGGAGGAGAGCAGGAGGACGCTTTGCTGCAGAGCTGTGTTACCACAGGGCTCAGCCAGCCTGGCAGCAGGATAATGTGAGGTTTTCATATGAATATGCCATTGTTTCTCGAAACATAGTGCAATATCCTGCCCAGAGCAGTGCAGTTGTGATCCAGGTCTAGAGCCACCTGCATTCTGATCTTTCTGTTCTTTACCAGCATGTGCTGCTCTGGGAGATGAACATCTCTGCTGGTGGTGGAGGGCATGTCTCAGGGAGCAGGGCTGCAGTTTCTGGGCATTTATGAACTGATCTGTGTCCTTAGCCCCTGAGTCCATTTGCATTGTCAATGAACCCTTTCAAAATAACTTCTGGGTCCTATCCCTGTCTGAGTTTGCCTCAAAGAGATGCAGAGTCTCTGTGTATAATTAAGGGACAAAGGAGTTTGCTGGCAGCAATGAGGTTGGAGCTGAGGAAGCTGTAACAGTTTTAGCCATGTATTGCTGAGGAGAATTGAGATGTGTCAGGATGTAGCTGTTCCTTCTCACTCAGGGATGCTGTGGCTCTTTGGCTTTGTTTCTTCCCTGCATAGAGAACCCAGTAACTTCATTGTTGGTGTTGGAAGGAGCAGGTCCATCCCCCTGCCCAAAGGCTGCTCTGTTGTTGGTGCGGGAGGGAGCAGGTCAATCTCCTTGCTCAGCAGCACCAGGTTACAAATGGAGGGCGCAGCCTGAGCTCTCAGTGCAGTGACAGACCGAGCTCATGCCAAGCATTCCCGTTGGATGCAAGGCTTGGACCTGCTTTGAAGCTTTATTTATGGAAGCACAGGAAACTTCTCCCTCAGTTCCTCTGCTCACAGCTGGGACCAAGGGCAGTGTGAGCTCACAGCAGCATGCCATGACCTCTCTGCGTGGCTGGTGCTGTGACAGACCATGCATGGTGATCAGAGAGATGTGCTACTATTGGATGCAGTGCTATTCCCAGTGCAAAACTTGTCCTTCTTTTCTGTCTAAAATGGGACAGGGCTGGGATGTATCAGAATCCTCCATGGCCAGCATGTTCCTGTCCAGATCCAGAGGTCTGTGTGCAGCCCAGCTCAGCGCACTCCAGCAAGGCACTCTGCCTGGCAGCATCCAAACACTGCAGGATAAAGGGTAGTGAAAGGAATGGCTTGGAAAGAATTTAAACCCAAGTCATGCCTGACCAGGGAGTTTATCTTTCACATTATCCACAGCTGAGCTTTGTTTAACCTTGGATAATTCTTCTTGGGTAAGCAAGAAGGCCCCTCACACCTATAGCAGTATCTGTTAGTGAGCTTATGTAGTACTTAGGATCAGCTTTCCAAACCGCTGCAATGGAAAAGCAGAAATGCAATGTTAATTGGGCTGGATTCAGAGCCCATGACAAGGCCTCTTACAGAAGATGTATGCTTGCAGCCGAGCTTGCCAACACATACATTAGCAGTGTCAGAGGGAACAAAAAGTTCCCGTTTAGCAAAGATTAGCTTCTAAAGAATGATGAGGGGACCGGGAAGAAAATTAAGGGAAGGAAAAGAAAACGCGATAAAGGTTTTCCGAGTAACCGTCTTTGTGGAGGGCTCTGCCAGGAAGATCAATGCAATGGGTTTATTTCTGTGCCTTGACACTGCTAAATTCTGAAAGGGTCTTTTGACCCATCGGTGAATGTGCAGGAAGGGGCTGCTGGGGATGAGGGGCCGGGGCTGGGCAGGGTTTCACAATGGTAACACAGGAGCTGCCTCAGCAAGGTCCTTGATGGGATCCTGCACTCCCATTCTGGTGGCAAAGGGTGGGAGAGGAGAGGCTGTGATTTTGCTGGGTGTGCAAGCGCCCCATATTCCTCCCATGTGCAGAGTCCCCCAAGTCCTCTTCTGCTGCTGACCTTCCTCCGGGAGCTACTGCGGGAGCTTCTGGGCTTGCTTCTTCCCCCTCTCTGTGCCCGTCGTGGTCTGGGAGCCAAGCCCAAGGCCAGGGAAGCCAGGATGCTCTGCAGCAGCTCCCTGTGTTGCTCCTGTGCTTCCCACCAAAACCAGGTGAAGCTCTGGCCATCCTGGTCCCAAGTGGGACCATGACTGGGGCAGATGGTGCCCCCAGTGCAAGTGCTTATCCCAGTTACCTGGCGGTTTTGGGAAGCCCACCATCAGCGAGGAGAGAGGATGCGAGAGCCTCAGCTCCATGTCCGACGCAGCCTCCCAGGGCTGCTTTGTGTGTTACTCTGAGGCTCTGCAGGGAGGCTGAGAGCTGACTCAGACCCACTCCGAGAGCTGGCAGCGAGAACCCGGGGGCGCAGGAGAGCCCATGAGTTGTGTGTTGGTTTTCTGAAGCTCTTGGGATTTTCCAACCGGTCCCGTGGCTCCCTCAGGCTCTGACTCACTGAGACTGAACACTGCCGCTTGGCAGCCACTGATTCCTCATCCTGGGGCTGCTGCCCACTGGTGCTCACTCCCATATCTATCAATGCTTGTTCCTGCACTCACTGATGCTCACTCCCATATCCATCAGAGCTTGTTCCCATGCCTGCTGATGCTTGTTCCCATATCCATTGATGCCTGCTCCCATGGGCACTGCAGCAGCTCCCAGCCCTGGGTGTTTGAGCGGCTCTCCCAAGTGAGAAGCCATCTGCTGAAGGCATTGCTCAATCCATGCTGGAAAACCATGTACCTGGGGAGAGGGTTTAAGCTCTTGGTGTTGATGTGTTGTGTCAGCACCACTGCAGGCCCAGGCCCAGGGGTTTGGTCTGTGGTGATTCCAGATGCTCACCTGTTCCTCAGTTGACACTTGTCCATGTTACACCGCTTCAGCAGCTGTAATTTGCTGCCAGTAGCTCTGTTACAGCCGTCCATCACACAGGAGGCATTTGTCTCCCTACAAAAACATTTCCCTCTCCAGGATGCAGTCTGCAGCAGCATGTGCTGCTGGGTGAGTTGCTGATGCTGCTGCTTTCCTCTATGAGCTGGTGTTTTCAATTGCTTCCCCAAATCACAGCTCTTCAGAGTGGTATTTCCAGTGTAAAGGCTGAAATGTGCTGCGGGCTCCACAAGTTCTGGGCTGGTTTTGTTCCCGTGTTTTGCCAGTGACGTGGTTGTACTGGAGAACAGGGCTGGAGGAAGGCAGAGGTGAGCACAAGTTATGACTGCAGGGAAAATAAATCTGTGTGCCTCTTCTATGGATGAGCTCCCCTGCTTTACAAAGATTGGTCTCACTTGATGCTGTGTCCCATGGGCTTGGTGCTGTTTTTCCAACCCTTCAGCTCTGCAAGGTCTGAAGTGATGTGCCTGGAGATTGCTGCCCAGGTCCCTGTGCTTGAATCACTGCTCCCATGCAGTGCTGGGTGTCTGCATGTCCTCCCAGCGTCAACCTTGACTGGGAGCATTGATCCCTTGAGTTTTCTGTGGAAATAGCTGAGATTTTGGGGCTTTCCCTTTGATTGAGGAGAAGGAAAAGAGATATTTCCTTTCCTCATTATCAGAAGCAGACAGTTTTTTCTCAGGGAGGGAACAAGGGCTGTCGGGAGCTCTACACTTCACCAGGGCAGTTCTAGCCCAGTTCAAGGCGGCTGATGCAGGTTTTGGCACAAGCAATTATCCCTGTTCATGGCCTGAAGGACCCACTGGTCCTTCCCCTCTGCCTTTTCCAGATGGAACGTTTGAAAAGTCTGTCTTTGGTGGGTTTTGGCCCTTCCCCTCAAAGTGGGATGTCAGCAGAGTCCCTTTGACAGTGTGGAGTGGGGTGGGAGCTTGGAGTGAGCTGACTGCCATGGGGTCTGCATTTATAGAACTACACAGCTGTTTGTGTTGAAGGGACCATAAAGTTCATGCAGTTCCAGTCCCTGCCATGGGCAGAGACACCTTCCACTAGAGCAGTCTGTGTCCAACCTGGCCTTGAGCACTGCCAGGGATGAGGCAGCCCCAGCTTCTCTGGGCAGTCTGAGATCCGTGGGGAGATCCACGGGACTGGCTGAAGGCAAGGCTGGACGCATGGTCTCTGTATGCAGCCTGATCAATGTGCTGGTTTCAAGTGCTCTGGGGCATCCACGTCCCCATCTCTTGGGCAGCACAAGCTGGGAGGTGGCTGGCCAGGGCCAGGGCTGGTTTCTGCAGGAAGGAAAACCTACTTGGATTCTTTCTCTGGTGCCTGTTAATGTCAGAGCATGTGTGGGGCCAGTGCCAAGATCTGTGGATAAGCAGTAGAGAAGGTATTCTGCAGCCTGGGGTGACTCTCGCAGGGTTACCCAGAGGTGCACCAGCATCTCTCATGCCATCCACTGTGGCAGCCCAAAGGCTGCGTGGGAAAAGGGGGGTTCCCAATCAGCACTAAGGCCCTGGCTGCAGAAGGAACCTGAAAAGTGCCATCTGTCCTATTACTTAGTGATGGTTTTGGTAACTTCTTTGTGAGTTTGGGCATTTTGTTTGCTTTTATAGCAGCAAAACAGCAGCAAAGGAAAAAGAGAGAAGGGATGGGACTCTGTTGCTCACATCTGCACAAGGGGTTAAAGTCTTCTTGCAGTGTAGCCCTGCTGAAGTCAGTGCGTTTGCCCTGAGGCTCAGTTTGTACTGACTGCTGTGCCTCTATCTCAGCATCTCCAGCTCTGGTTTTCACAGTCTCACTGTGCCTTTACATAAGCAACAAATCAGCCAAGATAAGCCCCGTCCCGGCAGCTGGCTGGCCTCTGTCTCTGCTTCCAAGAAACCCAAGGCTTTCGCGTGCTGCTGCCAGAGAGGTGGGAAAGTTTGCCCAGTGCAGACAAGTCCCACACAAAGGGTGTGTAGGAGGATGTTTTTTAGACAGCAGCTCCATGGGCTTTGCACCAGTGCCCCTTCTCTCCAGCTCATCCTAGTCCGTCCATACAAATCTGCTCTCCTGCAAGGAGAAGTGGGAAGGAGAGGCATCACACGGGGCTGGTCCCCCTTCAGACCACTCTGGTAGTGTGACTGCACTCCCTGCAGCTGTGTCACCTAATGCAGCAGCCAGGAGGCAGGAGGCAGGTGCAGAGGAGAGGTTCAGTCTCCACACCTTGTGTGGAGCCCTGGGGAGCTGCTGCCACCCCCAGCAGGAAGGAGCCTCATTGAGGGGCAGATCAGACCCCCAGAATGTTCTACTGCTCTCTGTGACAGCCCCGGTGCCCAAGCACGACGCAAGGTTTGGGGATGTCTTTCAGAGCCTGATGCTGATGTTTTATGACAATTAATCTTGCTATTTATATCAGTATAATTAGCTACGTTATTAATATTATCAAGGCACCACAGTGCTAATTACATGTCTGCTTAACATGTGCTATCAGCGCTGTTTAAAATCCAATGTAATTCTGCTTGACATTATCCCCACCATTAGTGTTATTTGTTGTGTGCTGCAGAAGATAATGTGATGCTCCTAATCACTGAGATAGCCACCAGGCACTGTCCCACCAGGCCAAGCTCTTGAGAATGATGACACAAAGTGGTGCAGCCTTCCCAGGGCTGTTTCCCTGTGAACTCTTCATTTTTGGGGTCCCTTGTCTCTCAGGCTCTCCCTCTGAAGGGAGGAAGCCCTTGAAAATCCTGTCCCTGAGAACAGAGTAAGTGGACCTCAAGCTGGTGAAGTTCCTGTTTGCTCCCCATGTACCTCCCCTCAGGGGCTTTAACCCCCTGCCATGTCTGAACATCATCCTCTCCCAACACCAAAAACAGGGGTTTGCAGATCTAACTCTGGAGTGAGGTGCCCCTACATCTGTTTCGGGACCAAAACAGTGGTCTGAGCATCAAGGTTGGTTTCCAGGAGGTTGCTGCAGTACTCACTGCAAGACCCTACAAGCTCTCTGATCCTTTTTCTTGCCCTTTGTATGTCTCCTGTGGCTTCACCTCTTGGGAAGCCACACTCCAGGAGGGCTCCTGAGGAACCCTTGGGTTTTCTTCTCTCCCTTGCAAGCAGACACCTTCCTCAGGACGATGAGCTGAGAGCCAGGGCCCATGAGCATCTCCATCCATCCACTGCATGGGGCCAGCCTGCCAATGCTGCTCACCCATCCAGCTCTGGAGAAGGTGTTAAACTGAGATGAATGCTTCATACAGGATTGATCTCCAAGCCCCTCATGCTGCTGCTCAGGCCCCAGTCTGCTCCTCCTGTGCCACAGACTCCTGTTGCTTCTACTGCAGAGATGGGGGGAAGGAAAATACACTTCTGAGCATGCGCAGGAGCTGGAGCAATGGGGAATTAAACCCCAGCTCTTGGAGCGTTTGATCATCTCATTTGATGCTCAGTGCTGGGAGCTGAGGTTTTCAGGGCACACTGGGAGAGGGAAGGCACCATCAGGAGCTCTGTCTTTCATCACTTGCGGCCATCTCCAGCACAAGACCCTGAGAGAGGGAGAGAGTGGCAGGAAGGGGCAGGAGCAGCTCAGGGCTGGGGAGTGAATATTGACATAGCTTTGGGGATACCTCTGTGCCCCGTGCTGGGTCTGGTGCTTCTGTCTGCTGAGCCTGATCCCATTGGTGGGGTGGGTCCCAGAGGTGGGATGGGAGGTGGATGTCGCAGCCCCAGAGCAGGCAGCTCCTGCCTCACCAAGGCCATATGACACCCCTTCTCCAGCTGCAGTGTCTAGGATGAGGCTTAGCTGCAGGCAGGTTTTTGGAGACTTGAGACATGCCAAGCCGTGTCTCCTCCCTTTTAGGCTTCCTTCTGAGCTATTCCCCTTGGGGTGACCTACTGCTCTCCCAGTCCTTGTTCATGGACCAGGCGCTGTCCTCTTCCTAACCCCTCATCCCACTGCCTCCCATGCACCCAGGCACAGGCTGTTGGGTGTCCAACAATGCTTTGCACATGTCAGACCTGCCTGTGTCAGCTCCTGACCAGAGGGACTGGCAGAAGTAAGGGAGAGAAAAGAGCTGGTGAGGACAATAAGAGCCATCACTGCAGGGAGGGTGAGAGAGCACATCCATGTGCCCAGTGGGACCAACAGGCAGGCTGGAGGATAAGCCATTTGCAGACAGAACTGGTGCATCTGATTGCCTATTAATACTTCAGATTAAAACCATGTTCCGCAATGTTTTGGATCAGTAAAGCTGAACCTGGGGTTGTGGTTGTAACACGAGTCAGGCCCCCTTGAACTGATTTCTCCCCCAGCATTTGTCATTGGCCTCTGATACTGGATCCTTCTGATCTCTGCAGAGTTCAGTGTTTTCTGCAGTGATTGGAAATGCAGGAGCTTTCGCTTCACTTTCAGGCTAATTTGGTATTTGTAATTCAAAACATATCTCCCCGGTGTTTAGGCGTGAATTCTACTTCTAATGCGTTTGATGCGTTTCACAGTCAGTTTCGTAACAGCTGAATGCAAACACGGCTGTGCAGAGCAGGCAGGCAGGGAAGGGTGGCACAGAGACCCTCCTGCAATGTCACTGCTGTTTGCTTGAGTTTTGCTGCTTTGGTCTGGGAGGTGTGATAGGAATGGAATGAAATAATCAGTGGATCTTTGATAATGGGTTGTTTGTCCATTATCTGCCTGGTGAAGGTCACAAAGAATCTGCGCTATTACTGGATGGAAACCTGATGTTCCCAGGGAATTCTGATCTCCATGAATTTCTCCCAAACATTTCCCATAACTTTCTGTGGGGTGAGAATTTCATCTCTTGTTTCTGCAGCAGAAGCTCAATTGTTTATTAGTGCAGATACCAGTTTGCACTTAAACATGTAAATGACGTGTCAAATTCCACGTCCCCTCCATGAAGCCTCAGGTTGTTCTTTTGAGCTCTTCGGGTGATACCATTAACCTGGAAAGATCTTTCAGGTCTCAAGCCATGTGCTGCCAATGGCCCGTGGGGTGATTCTGTAGCTCCTTGGGATTCATCACACAGTCCTCTCAGCTGTTGGTTGAGTTTAAAATGCTGACAAGGGCTGATACAGTCCACAGTGGGTTTTTAACCTTACTTACTGCAACTTGACTGAGGAAGAGATCTCAGGTGCTGCACTGTTTGTCAGCCAGTTGGGAAATGAGATCAGTATCTTGATAATGCTTCCTCCCATGTCCCTGCACTCTCCAGTTGCTGGAGGGCAAATGCAAGAAAGCTCTTGCTAATGAAGCTTTCTTGGTTGTGAATCAGAGCTCTGGGCACTGACGGGAGATGGGTGCGAGTGTCTTCAGGCAGAGTGGCTCAGGATATGGCCCTCGAAGTGCTTTGGTAGAACCCAGATGGTTCAGGGATCTGTTTGTTGATGCTCTTTTGGTTAGTTTGTCCTTTTCTTCCTTTTAATAATTGATCCCAGACATTATCAGTGACAACCTCCTGCTATTGCACTGCTCCCCCTGTGCCTGAGAGCAGGATTTGTCAGGCTTCTTTCCTTGGAAATCCCATCTCTGCATGAGAGCCTCACATACCTCTAGGAGTATTCTGAAGGGTTCTCCACAGCCATACCATTATCTGCAGTAAGCAGTTAACATAATTGCACTGCCATTAGTGGACCCACTAAGACTCATGCTCACTGGAGTGCGTCTCTTCTCACCTTCCCTTTTCAGGGCAGTTTCTAAGGGCAGCTGGTACATTGTTCTTTGTCTTTGCCTATCATGTGTTCCTGAAAATCCTTCACGGGACGTGTCTTCTGTTCTATCAGTCTGTTCTTCCACTAGGATATGCATATTTATATGTATATATAGAAGAGAAGCTGCCATTTCTCTCTTTTATACTTTGAAAGGAGTTTTGTTCACTTTCACCTTCAAAACCAATGGTAGTGGGGCACTGCTAGCTGCAATCCCGCTCCTGTGGGGCACGTTTCCTTGTGATATGATCTGTTACGGTGCTGTGTTGTTGTTAGCTTTGTCCTCTGGTTACTCCTTTGCATTCAGAAGGGCTCATCCAGATGCTTTCTGTGCTCTGGTTCCTAACCCTTCCTCCATGCCTGAGGTTGTTAAGCCACATTCCAGGCTGTGGTTTGTCGCTTGCCTGCTGGAGTCTCTGCCTTCCAAGGGTCATGTCTGTAACTCTGCCTAACCTTGACCCGGGTGTTGGGTGGGTTTCTCCCTGCAGCCAAGGTGGGTTCACCTTGAATGTCTTTAAAGCCCTGAGTGTCTCAGGAGTGAGCCCACACTGCTGCCAGCACATGAATCCTCCGTCCCCATGCATGGACCTGCAGCAGCATCAGTGAGAGGTGAAAGGGGCTCTTTCCTTGCAGCCTTCAAAGGGCGTTCAGGGGAAGTCACAAGGCCGTTGCTTTTCTGCCTGAATGAAGTGGGTTTTCAGGGAAGGTGATGGACACATGCTGTGGCTGTGTCAGCGCGCTGACGTCAGGGAGAGCTGGGATGGAGAAGGCCTGTGGTAAATTGTTTGGTTTTGAAGGTTCCCATCCTTTGAGGGGTATCTCTCTAACTGTGACTTGTTAAGGAGGAAGAGCTTTGAAATGACCTTAAACTCTCCCAGTTTTGGATAGTTTTGGGTTAGTTTGCTCCTCCCAGCCCGGAGTCACACATGCTGGAGGTGAACCCGAGCCAATACACCCAATGTCCTTTCTCATCAGTGGAGAAAGAGCTGCATCTGAGGCACAGTTTGCTCAGCTCCTCAAAGGGAGCTCAGAACTCGAAAGGACTGAATGACGAAGAATGAGGGCTGAAGGTGGCATCTGCAGTGTCTTTCTGGTTTTGTCCTCTCTCCTCAGTTTTGGTGGTTTGTAACCATAGCAGGATAAAACAGAATTGTTATTAATGGCTTCTTACCCTGACTGATAGGGCTGCTCAGGGATGCAGGGATGTGAGCGATGCTTGATTCCTGTGGGAACACCAGAGCTACTGGGAGTACCCAGAGCAGCACATCAGAAAACAACCTCTCTAGTCCTGGAACTGGTTTGGAAGAACCAGCAATTACTCACGAGAGGAAAACTCCTGGACAAAGGCATTGCTTGGAGCAGGGGAGATCTGCTCCTCCTGCTCTGTCTTGTTGAAGGAATAAATAAAAGCAGTGGATGGTGCACAGGACTCAGCATAGTCAGGGAATTCTTACAGCAAATGTAGCACATTTAATAAGATGTCTGAAAATCACATTCTTTTAAGCTGAGAAGCAGGCAGCCTGAAGAGGGGAGGGGAGACTCAGTACTGAAGTAGGGCAGCTCAAACAAGCAGGTAATGGTTAGATGGCTTCAGGAATGAAAACAGGCTTGTCGCAGCCAGGATGAACTTCATAAAATATTTAAACACTTTCCAGTGCTGCTGCAGGAATCCTGACGCCATCCAGGAGGAGGAGAACTGCTTTGGGAAGATGAAAGGATGTAACTACGAAGGACCTCAAGGAGCTGTGTGTCTGTGCTGTGCCTGCGCAGGAGGGTTTGTTAGGGAACGCGCTGCAGCACCTCAGTAGCTGCCCTTTGCAGCTCAGGTGGTTTAGGCTGGAAGTTGAGGGAAGCAGCTGGCACCAGGGATAGGGATGAGGGATGTGGACCGCTGGGTTGTGCTCACAGCGCTGCTCTCCTCCAAGTGGTGGGCACTGCAGTGCTTTGGTGCTGCCCTGGGCTCTGTGTCCAGCCTGGTCCCTGGGTGTTTTTCTAATCGTAGCTGACTTGGAAATGAAAACTTTTTGTTATCAACAATAACCTGTTCTGATTTCTTGATGTATTTGTAACTGTTAGTGTGTTGGAGGACTGTCACAGTGCTGGTGCTGGGGTGGCCAGAAAGGAACCGTCTTGGCTGTGGCTAGCCCTCCACCATGGCAGCATTCCATGGACTATCCTGACATTCAGAGATGGAGCATGCAAGCTGAGCTGCCTGTGGGCAGCTCCTGGTTTCTCCTCCAGCTTCCAGGACAAGGCTTACACAAGGCACAAGCTGCCCATGCTGTGCTTTGATGGGCTCTCTGCTCTGCAGTACGGTCTCACTGCTGGAGCCCTTGCACCTTGTGAGGACTTAGGAGAAGGGCGGACTACCCAGTGGCAGGGAGGGGTGTCAGCTGCCTCATTCCCATCCTTCTTCTCATTTACCCAGGAGAACAGATCAATGTGGCTTGCCAAGGAGCAGCTCGTTCCCTGGGATACATACTGGTGTGGACGAGCTCCAGCAGCAAGAGGTTATCCATTACTAGTGAGCCCTTCCCCTGCTGACTGCCACAAGGAGCACCGCTCGTGCCAAGGACCTGCAGGTGCTGGGGCTCTTGCAGCATCTCTGCCTGAAGGAATGTTTTTGGAAGCAGAGCCCCTATTTCTGTGAATGGCACAGGGACAGAAAGGGCAAAGAAGGGAGGTGTAAGTCCTTGAGATGCACACGAGCAGCCAGACAGCAAAACCTGCCAAAACAACAGACAGAGTCTGCAAGTAATCAGCAGCATTGGAGAAATGACGGCATTCAACTGCTCCGTTTAATTTTCCTCCCCCTTGGAGCTGTGTGGGACAGCTCTGATTTACAGGAGAATCAGTGTGTGCTCTCCACCCTGCTCCTCAGGTTCCCTGTGCAGGAGCAGAAACATGTTGTCATGTTCTGGGGAACAAGGACTAAGGTTGGGGGAGGAAGTGAGTACAACTCAGGGCTGCTCCACTGACCGGCAGTGAGTGGTACCCACAGCTGGTTTCCCTCTTGTTTCTTCAGTTGAGAAACCTGATGTACCTCAAGATGTCTGACTTTGGGTGCATCTGTGTGGGTTGGTAGACATTGGAATCTCAGCCATGGTTGAGGATATGCCTCAGGTGTGTCCCCATGGTACACAAGGGGATGGAGAGATGCTCCATCAGGAGCTGCTTGAGGAGGAACGTGGCAGGAAGGTGTGTAGGTGTAGTGATGCAATGAGAAGGGCTCTGACAAAGTTGCTGCACCTTGGGAAAAGGTCCGGGAGGTGCTTTGGAGCCTTCAGACCTTTGTAGTGCAATACCCCAGGTTGTGTCAGTGCTTCAGATCTCTTTCCCAGCAGCTTCCTGCCCCAACAGCTGTGATCCTGCTGATGGAACCAGTGACCCACTGTCAGTGGGGAGGGCCTGTGGTCGGTGACGCTCTGTCATGGAGAGGCACTGGGGAAGGAAGGGAGGGAAGTGGAGGCAGATGTGGGAAGCACCACAAGGGTTTGCCAGAAGGTTGGGAAGCGTGAACAGGAGCAGGGGTGTTTTGCCTTGGAAGAGGTTCTGTTTTCCGGCAGCCCCGCAATGCAGTGGCCGCAGGATGTGGTTTCCTGGAAGGTGAGGAGTGGGTGTTGAGTTGAGTGAGGATGCGACGTGTCCTCTCATTCAAGTGCCTCTTCACTCTGCTATGGGATCTTCCAGCTGGCTCCTGGTTATGTGTAAACCCAACAGGCTGCTGGAACTCCCTGAGAGCGACACCGGTTCGGTTCCCTCCTTCAGCCCTTCCTGCCAAAAAACCCAGCTCATCTGAAGCCATGGGAGGAGAGGAATTTCCTGAGGATGAACAAGCAGTCCTCAGTCCCATGTTGCTGCAGGGGAGGGTTGCCCAGGCCTCGTCATTTGTGACCACAGGTCACAGGCTAGTGACAAGGAGCGGGAGTGGCCTGGCTGCCCCCCTAGTTCTCATTCATGGGGAGCCTGGTAAGAGAAGCCCCTTAGCAGCCTTTCTGAAAGGAGCAAGGGCTTGAGATTGGGGCAGGAACATCCCGGCACATCCCGGTCCTGTCCCTCTGTTCTCCGACAATGCCTCATGGCCTGTGGAGCAGATGGAAGGTTTCCCCTCTGGGGGAAATGAGGGTGTGTGCACCCCTGCTGGTGCAGGAGGGATGGCACCCCGGGTCTTGTGTTATCGCCCATGAGGCTTGGTGTGTATCCTCTGCCCTCCCAGCGGTGGCTGCCCTTCTTCCCCTGCTCCTTGTGGTGAGCTGGTGTGTGATGATGGGCACCCAGGGACATATTGTCCTGCTGCTCTGCATTTAACAGCTGGTTTGACTTGTGTGCATGTGCGCCTGCATGTGGGATTATGGACACACATGTGGTTTGTGTTTGTGGTACATGGCGGGAGCCGGGCAGGGACTCGCGTCCTCTATTGAAAGCAGTTACAAAAGAGGAAGGGCGGTGGAAAAAGCCCTAAATAAATCACGGAAAGTAAATGCTCAATTTTGGCGTCCTTTGCATGAAGATGAATGTGGAAAGCTGGTTGTGTAACGGGGCAGAGTCACACAAGACCCTTCCGAGCCCTCTTGCCTGTCACTTTGTGAGTGAGTGTTAGCACAGACCAGCAGCAGCAGGTCCTCATGCAACCAGTGCTCTGTGCACTCCCATGACAAGGCTTTCCCCAGGGCACTCCAAGTTCTCCCGTCCCACTCTCAGGGGTTTCCTCTAGTGAAAGAGAGCTGCTGGCTTCAGACAGAGAAATCCACACTTGGTTCTGCTTGTTTGGTATTTGGAGAAAAACAAAAATCGAGTTGTGGCACATCACGCACATAACTACATAGAACATGAAGATCAGCGCTTGCCCATCGCTGTGCTACTCAGCTTGTTTAGCTGGGCCCTGAATGTGTGTTTGTGCATGCAGTCACCAGCAGGTAAACGGGACACAGCCCCTGAGCTGTGTGTCAGAGCTGCTGGGAGGGATGGGTCCTGAAGGGGGTTTGAGAGCTTACAGGAAGCACCTCAGCCTGGGCAGGGCTCAGCTGCTTCCCATGGGTACTGTTGTGTTCATCCCTGGTCCTGCTCTCCCTGGTGAAGGCTTTCCATCACTTCATCTCACTGAGCACTAAGGCCTTCTGCTCAAGGTCACGGTGGAGTTTCCTATTCCTCTCTTTTTCACTCTTCCCAATGGTAGAGCAGTCAGCTTGTGGGTACTTCAGGCCAGAATGTGGGGAAATTATGAACATGTAATAACGCAATTAAAAAACACCCCCTATAACTGCTGTAATTTATATGTACTTACAGAAAACCCAGCTGCTGTAATCAAAGCTTCTGGTGCATTTCAGTTGTTTTAGCAAATCAAACAGAAGGAAATGGTTCCATCTGTGTGTTCTTGTGTGGCACGAGGACTCACAGCAGCCAGAGGTGCAGCCAAGGAGGGGTTTGGTGCTGGAGCTGTCCCTAGTGGAGCTCAGCCCTTACCTCAGCACCGCTCGCTGCAGGATGGGTGCTCAGGGTCAGTCTGTGCTGATGGATGGGGAGGAGCAATGCTGTCCCTGGCAGATGTGGGATGCTGCAGGTGTGTACTGGGCTCATGTGCTTCAAAACACACATCTCGAGTTCATGCCCCCTCGGCAGCAGCCCTGGAATGTGGAAGTGGATCCTCTGCCGTTTCGGAGCTGCACCTTCAGTGCAGTGGGGAGGGCTGAGGGGGGTGATCGGTGCCTGTGTCACGTGTTTGATGATACTGAGCTCTAGGGAGAGGGTGGAAGGAGCCGCCAGCAGCTGCTGCTTCATTATCGACACCACGCTGTCACGCAAAGCACTTCCTCTTAATGACGGCGCCGGGGGTTTTACTCCATTTTCCAGCCTGCTCCTGCATGCTGCCTCCCCACTGCTGGCTGCAGTCTGCAGCGCTGCAAACGAGCCCGGGCTGTTTTGGGAGCCAGTGGTTTTTCAGGAATGAGCGCTTTGCCTGTGCTCCAGGAATGTGATCCAAGTTCTCCTGGCTAGCTAGCCCCCAAATTAGCCATGGTGCTGGGCCTGCTGCAGCTGCAGTGGATGCATCAGACGGCAGTTTCCAGCCAAAGATGAATGAAACACCGAAGGGATCCTTTTCCAGCCCTGACATTTAAAATATTAATAGGATATCGTTTTCCCAACAAGTGCTGCAACAGGTACTGAGTGCTTGTTATAAAGCATTTCCTCTTAGTGGAACCACATATTTTAATGGAAATGTGGTGTTACTTAAATTATTGATATCCAGAAGAGCACCGGTCCACTGCGAGTTTGCAGATATCAACAGCTTCTCCAACAAGCCCTTTCTCCTGTTCTGCTCCAGGAGCACAGCAGCCTGCAGTGGGGTCTGGCGGGGGCTTCCCTGGCTCCATCCAGAGCTGCTGCATTGCTCCCTCTGCCCATCCCTGCATCGCTCTAGCAGGGATGGTTTGCAGAGGAGAGAGATGCCTCTCCTGTGGTTCATTAGGATCTTGTCCCGCTTCCTTACCATGTGCAATACAGTAAGGAAGCAGGATGAGATCTGGGGGTGATGGAAACAGCTGTGCTGGCTTCTTCCTGGGCAGGAACCTGGGGAGCAGTGTGTTTGGTCTCCGCCCACTGTCAGAAGGTTCAGGGGAAACAAGTGGTTTAAGAACATTTTTGAAATACTGAAGATACTCCTGGTGTTATTCCAGCTCTCCATAAAGTTTTCCAGGGAGCACAGAAGGCGCTTGGCTTTGCTGCAGGGAAGAGCAGGGCACCGGCTCCTCTGACAGCCCTAAAGGAGCAGCAAAGGGCAGACACCCCACTGTCACCTCCCCAGGGCCACTGCAGTGCCGAGCGCTCGCACAGCGCACCAGGAGCTGCCAGGAAACCCAAGCTGTTATTCCAGAGTTATTCCAGTTGTGGCTCCCTCGGAGGGCACATGGAGCAGGGACTGGTTACGGCTGTGGCACTGGGACAGGAGGTCCTGTTTCTGCTGACCTGTTTGCTTTTTCTCTTCCTCTTCTCCCGGTTCTTGCAGCAAACACTGGAGACGAATCTCACCAACCTGGTGAAGCGCAACAGCGAACTGGAGAACCAGATGGCCAAGCTCATACAGATCTGCCAGCAAGTGGAGGTTGGTGAGAGCAGTCATGGACTGGGGGTCGCAGTGATGGGGAAGCAGCACCAGTTAGAATGGCAGATGCATGGCACTGCTCCTGTCTTAGGAGCTGCCCTAGGGATGGAGGTGGGCATGGTGGGAAGCATCACTGATGCCAAGGTGCAACAGGAGCCTGATGGAGGATGTGGGGCTGCTTCCAGGAGTCTGCATGGTCTGAAGGAGAGGGAAGTGGGAGTGGGAGCCACTGGGAAGAGGCACCAGCTGCTGGGGTGCTCACTTCCAGTGCTCTGAGGGGAGGGAAAAGGGTGGTTTTGGCTGTAATTTTCACACACCTCCCATGTACTTTCTGGGGTGTCCCAGCCCGGACCCTCCACACAGGCTGGTGTGGGGCTGGTGCAGCACTGTTCCTCGCTGAACCTCGCTGTTGAAGCTGTTTTCCTCATCTCTAACTCAGTCTCTGTTCAGGGTCAGGCTCCTTGAATGGCAGTGCAGGCAGACGACTTCTCCCCTGTGCCCTGGCTCAGGCAGGGACATTGTCTCCACCTCCAGCAGCTTCCCTTTGCAAGACAAGGTTTGCAGCAGCCAGAATTCCCACTTCCCGTCCTCTTCCAAACACATGCACTCGGCCTTCTCTCTGCTACCAGGCAGCGGTTGCAATCTCTGCTGCCTGAGTGCAGCATTCTGCAGCAGAATAGCAACGCTCAAGCTTAAGCTGGCAGCAAGGGAGAAGGCTTTGTGGAGGGGATTACAGCAAGCGCTGGCAGAACAGAGGAGATCACCCGTAATCCTGCTGAGGATAGGGGCTCTGCTGACCTCGCTGCTTTCACCACTTGATCTGTAAGCGCTCTGTGTTCCTGGTGTGCAGTCAGGCATCTCTTGTTTGCATCGTGCCACAGCCTGATGCTGCATCTTGGCTGCAGCCCCAGTGCTGGGAGTTCAGAAGTGATGCTCTGCTTGGAAAGCACTTGAGGGGAGGAAGATGCTTCACACCTCACTGCTGTTTCAAAGCTCACGTAGCAATTAATGGCAAATTAATTTGCAGCTCTGTTTCCTGAAGTGGAACACGAGAGAGGCTGTCACAAGCAGGGGTGTTTTAATGGGCTGTTGGTGTTTTCTGGTTGATAAATTAAGCACCGGTTCCTTGACCCAGTACCTTCCCAGAGGATGAAGAATGGAGCTTCCTGACCTGCCACTGCTGGAAGTGTCAGCTGCCTCTTCCCAGCAGGTCTAAGGGGACTGTGGTACATAGAGAGCAAGCGGGTGTCCGGCAGGCAGAGAGGGAGCCAGAATGTCTCTCCATAGCCCTGGTGACCGTCAGCAGCACCCACTGCTCTTAAAGGTCGTGCTTTGACTCAGTGACCCCAGTGGGGATGGAGTAGGGATGTGTGTGGATGTCCTTCCAAACCTCCTCCTCTGGATCCAGCTCCAGCATCCTGTGGACTAGCCTGTGATGAACTGAATGCTATTTGGTGTTTCTTTCCAATTCTGGACATTTCAGGGCCCCAGGCTGCTATTTCCTACATAGTTTCGGAGGTTTCAGCTTTGTCAGTCACTCTGCTTAAAATAACGGTTGAAAATCGTTTCTCAGCCTTACTAAATATGCAGCCCTGCCCTTCAGAGAGCACACTGAAGTGTGAAGTAAAAAATATCTCTGCCCCTCCACACTTCCCTTGGAGGCTGCGTCGCGGGGATTGTGGTTTGGAGCTATCTGGGAACGCTGTGCATAGGCAGACACGTGCGATCCCAACACCCTGCCCACGTCCAGTGTAAGTCCCACATGATGTCCAAAGGACTGTGATACCAGCACCCTGAGGTGCAGAAGAGGGAGGCCAGCCCCTGGAGAAGGGTGTCACTGGTGTCCCCATACATGGAGCCTGTGAGGAGTGACCCCTTGGGGACAGTGCATGGGTCTGCTGCAGAGAGAGGGCAAAGAGAGGACACCCTGTGATGGAAATGGGGACCATAGAGAGCAGGTAGCAGCCCTGCAAGGAGCCTGAAGCACCAGGGTGGGTACTTAAGCACCCCGACGTCCTGTCGGAGGTAGTAAAAGTCACTGCCCTCACCCTCTGCTGCATGGAGCTGGCCTGGTGCATGTCCCCTGGACACTGTGGATGGCTTTGGAGTGGGCTGGGGTCCCCTCCTCAGTCTTGGAGCTGGTTTCCCACTGCCTGGGTAAGGAGGAGGAGGAGGAAGAGGTTTATCTGTGCCGAGTCCCACCTCAGGCTGCAGGGAAGCTCCTCATCTCATCCCTCTGCGAGCTGCAACGCCTGTCTTCAGGTTTGAGTTTTACCATTGCTTTTTGCTGTAGGGGTGTATTGTCCCTAGCACATTCCCACACATGCTTTGAGAAGAGTGAAATATTTTTTCCCCCACTCTTTATGTCTAAGAACTCTTCCATGCCCGGCTTTCCTACAGCCATAGCACCTGCTGAGAATTCACCTCAAATGCAGCATTTACCTGCTATGGGAACTGGTTCATCCTAATGAAAAGTGCTTTGGGCAGTATTCAGCTGGGCCGTACTGGCCTGAAATCCCTGCTCTGCGCTCTTCCGGCACTGTGGGCCTGAGACCATGGCCTCAGATGCTCCCTTGTGGAGAGGAGGCAGCTGAGGAAGGGCTGTGGTGGGCTCTGTGCCCCCATCTGCCATCAGCCTCCCAGAGCATGGGTGCAGAACCCTGGCCCTGGGTGGGTTTTCAGTTTTGGGGTTAATGGAAGCAGGGACCCGGGGTCTCAGCCTGGCTCCTGCTGAGAGATCCTCCCCCCCAACTTCTCCTCCTCTGGGATCTTCGCACCAGGTCTCCCTCCCCATGGCAATAGCAAACACTGGGGCTGCAGACACAGCCCTGATCTGTGTTCTGGGAGGGTTGGCGATGTCACCTCTGCTGCACGCAGGGGTGAGCGTGCTGCCGGCATCTCCTGTGACAGCCAGGTTGCAAGGCAGCACAGATGCTGCAGGCTCCGGCCCCTGATCTCCTCCCCGCTCCACAGCAGATGGGTCAGATCCTGCTCGGTTTTGCTGCTGGAGCTGTCCTCACAGCCCATCAGCTGTCTCACACTTCGGAGTTGCATAAGCTGCTGGCCAGGTTTAAAATAAGCTCTTATACGGAATGTGTTTAACTCTGGGCTGCCTTCAGACTTCCCCACTGCTTCACACAGCTCCAAGGGTATGGAATAAAGACAGCCTGCCCATGTCCTCTAGTGCGCTGGTGGGTTTGAGTGACAGGGCTTGAACCTCTTCTGTCAAGTGTATCCCCCCAAGGATGCTGGTCTGTCCTGGAGGCCTGGAACCTCTGCCTGTGCTGTGCTGAGCGCGTCAAAACATGCAGGGAGATGGGGAGATTCCTGAGCCTCTGGTGCTGGGACTGGCCGGTGGTACACAGGCTTTGTTGGGAAGCAATGTTGCCATGACTGGGGCTGAGCCTGGCTCCAGCAGCCAGTGCCCCAGGCAGGGGCAGTACCTGTGGAGGAGCCTGTGCTCATGAGCACCCAGCACAGCCCAATACCCAGCACTAACCCTGGGTGTGCAGCAAGGAGGTACTCACATCCTTCTCCAGCCTTCTTCCTTCCTCCAGCTGGATGCAGGCGAGCGTGGAGGATACCTTTTGCGTGTCCCCCAGTCTGAGCTGGGGGAGCTGCGGGGCTGCTGGGTTCAGGAATGAGCATGTCCCTTCTAACAGTACATGTGCTTTTGCTGCCCTGGCCAGGTGAACACAGCCATGCATGAGGCCAAGCTGATGGAGGAGTGTGATGAGCTCATGGAGATCATTCGCCAGCGCAAGCAAGTCATCGCTGTCAAGATCAAGGAGACGAAGGTAAGGGGAGATGGAGAGCTTGAACCATGGTTCCAGGGTCCTCTCTTGTGCCCATGGGGCTGGGATGTCCCAGCAGGACACACACAGAGGGGCTGACAGCGGCTCATTGCCTTGGCATGGAGGAGCTGAGCTGCTCTGGGCAGCCGTTGGTGTGAGCGCAGTTTCATCTCTCTGCCCCACAGATGGGTGCGGGTTCTGGTGTACCTCCCTGCTACTGCTGCTGCTGTTCTCAGGGCTCCCTGCCAAGGACAAGGCAAGTGCTTGGTGTGGCCAGAGGAGGGAGGGCACATTGATGAACGTGACAAACGGGTGCAGCGCTCGGATCAGGCCAGACGTTTCCTTGGGGCTTTTCTAACTCTGCGGTGCTAATAGGATACAGTGGAATTAATGCTGAAGGGCCACCTAAGCCCTGCACTGCAGATGAGGGAGAGGCACATGCTCTGCATTGCAGCACTTCTCGCCCCTTTCTTGGGGGGTCGTGGAGGTGGGGGGGGTGTTTGGACCCTTCCTCTAGTGGTTCTGGCTTTTTCCAGTGGTTTCCATGTGATGGGCAGAGTCTGGAGGGACAGGACGGAGGGACAGGCTGTAGCTCTGAGTTCGCAGTGAGTGTGCACGAGCCCTTTGCCTTTCCTGCTGAGCTCAAAGGTGCATCAGGGTCCAGCTCTGCATCCATCACGTACTGACGGCTGAGCCGGGGAGCGGCATCACCCTATGTACACCAGTGAAGGGCTGGGAGCGGGTTGTGCTGCAAGTGCAAGAGCAGCGTGATGCTTGGACCCCTCGGCTGGAGTGGAAGCTCGGGAATGCTGCTTTTATCCCAGCCACCTCAGGAACATATTTTATGTAACGGTGCCTTCTGCTGGTCCATCTGTCTGTCTGCCTCTCATTTCCCACCTCGCCCCTTACCGTGTTCTGGCCACGTTGTCCAGTTTCAGCCGTGCTTGGCAGGGAGCTGGGAGGCTCAAATGTTTTCCTATGAACTGGCAGCTGGGTGGAGGAGAGGCCCTGGTGAGTGCCCAAACCCACCCGCAAAGCAGTGCTCAGCTGCTTATAGCTAGGGTCAGAACAGCAAGCTTGTGTCCATGTAGCTATAAACTCAGCACTGGACCAGTGGGGAATGGATATGGGAATGGTGGTGGGTGTAGTGGGGATGGGACTGAGTCTGGTTTCCAAAGGTAAACCATGACACCAGGTGACTTCAGACACCTGGAAGCTGGAATGAGCTTTTTGCTGGTGAAATAGGGCTGGGGATGTTAACGTGTGGGTCTGCAGCTCTGCAGGGCCTGACTGTGGTCCCTGTGCTGCAGGGTGCTGGGCACCTTCCGCATCACTCCTGACACCTCTAAGGAGCGAAGAGCCTCAACCACAAACACTGGGGAGCTTGAAAAGCTCTGAACACAGGAAACAGGGAAGCTCTGAGCACTGAGGCTGGTTTGAAGTGCTCCAGCTGCAGCACGAGAAATGCTGCTTTCCCAATGAACTGGTGTTTGGTTTTCCATTGTTCTGTGTGGTTTTTCCTGACAAATGGCCCGATGGATGCATGGAGCAGCCAGATCACAGTGGCACGTGGTGCTGGGAAGAGTGGCCAGGGAAGGGAGGCCTGTGGAGGATGCGGGAGAAGGAGGCAGCTGGTCTGAAGAGCACTCTTCACAAGCAGCGTGAATCTGGTGCTCGGCGCTCTGCAGGTGCCGGTGTCACAGCCAGGACCAGTAACGCTGGCCTCTGGCCACGGCACCTGCGGCTCCTGCCCTCAGCCCTGGCACATCCCACTGCAGCCCCTCCGGGCAGCAGGCAGAGAGCAGGCAGGGGCTCTGCTGCCTCTCCGCCCTCTCCCTCCGCTGCAGTGGCACAGACCTGCAGCAGAAAGCATGACAAGTGGGGAGCCCTGAGGCCTGGAGGACACTTGGGCCGGTTGGGAGCTCCAAGGCTTAGGAATGGGGAAGGCTGTTCCCCTGCGGCATCCCGCAGCACGCTCTGCCCAGGGCTCATCCTCGTCTGCAGCAGTGGGCAGGCACAGCTCCCGGAGCATGTCCCATGGCAGCTCCTCACTCGCTGCCCTGCAGCATGCTGTCTGTCCATACATGGTCTGGAAGTCCATCAGGAAGCAAGAGTTCTGGGAAGTGCTCCAGGAGCTGCTGTCACACAGTTCCATGAGGATTTAATGTGCACCGGTCCTGCCTTAAAAACAGGAAGTAGGAGATAACACGAGGGCTGCAGAGGAGCAGCACAGCCGCAGCTCAAGGCTGCTCCCTCGGGATGCAGGCTGGGAATGCTGTGGGTGGTCACGTGGAGCAGAGGACCCAGTTCAGCTCTGCTGTTATGTGCTCATAGGATGAGTCTGGTTCAGTGCTGGGTTGCCACTGAGGGACAGGAGATGGAGTTCCTCTGGATGGTGCCCCAGACATGTTCCTGGAGGACCACTTGAGCAGCACCAGGGCTTTTGCCTGTGGCTTTCCCGCCTGGAAGCAAGATTGATCCTAGGGAAGGTATTACTGCTGTCCATCCCCAGATCCCATGGGGACAATTCTGCACTGTTTCACTGTTTCTTGCCTCACTTGAGCAGCCCCTTGCCTGGGATGGAGTCTCTCATCTGCTTTCCAGGCCATGTTCTGGCTTTTTGCCCCTTTTTGAGCCCTGCTGTGCCCCCCTCACAGGTGATGAAGCTGCGGAAGCTGGCCCAGCAAGTCGCCAACTGCCGGCAGTGCCTGGAGCGCTCCACAGTCCTCATCAACCAGGCAGAGCACATCCTGAAGGAGAATGACCACGCGCGGTTCCTGCAGACAGCCAGGAACGTGGCTGAGAGGTGGGATGTGGCTGGAGCTGTCCCTGCTCATAGGGACCTGCCCAGAGATGCTGTTCTGGGGTGTCCCTGGTGCCCAGCCCTCACAGGACAGGGGCTGCATAGCAGGTCTTCACAAAGCTGAACATCTCCTATGGGAGCAAACCTCATTCTAGGGGGGAGAGAGGTAGGAATGTTGATCCAGAGGAGGCTTGGAGGGCAGTTGGGGCTGGGATCCCTGGGGATGGAGACCTCACACACACCTCTGTGGGACCTGTCCCCAGGCCAGGCCGCCCTCCTGGAGGAGGAGCAGGGGTAGTACATATGAGCCAGTATCCCACAGTGTCCCTGCCAATCCCCTACCTCGGTGCTGCCAGGAGCATCCCGCACCCTGACGCGTATTGATGGGCTCCTCTTTTCTTCCAGGGTCGCCATGGCAACCGCCTCCTCCCAAGTTCTGATACCAGATATCAATTTTAATGATGCCTTTGAAAACTTTGCTTTGGATTTTTCCAGAGAGAAGAAGCTGCTGGAGGGGCTGGATTACCTGACGGGTGAGCGTGCCCTGTGTGGCAAAGGGGCTGCGAGTTGTTCTCACCGGTAGCACATACCTGGTCTGCTGAGGCTGCGCTGTCACCAAGGCAGTGACACTTCCCCCAGTGTCCCCGTTCACTGGTACATGCTGCCTGTCCTGGAGAGTAGGAGAAGTCAGGAAACACGTCAAAAACAATGATCTCTGTGACCCATGGGTTGGATTGGGTTGGAGGGACCTTAAGTCTCTTTCAGTTCCAGCCCCTGCCACAGGCAGAGACCCCTTCCACTGGAGCAGATTGCTCCAAGCCCCTGTGTCCAACCTGGCCTTGAACACTGCCAGGGATGGGGCAGCCACAGCTTCTCTGGGCACCCTGTGCCAGCGCCTCAGCACCCTCACAAGGAAGAGCTTCTGCCTAAGAGCTCATCTCAATCCCCTCTGGCAGGTTAAAGCCATTCCCCTTGTCCTGTCCCTACAGGCCCTTGTCCAAACCCCTTCTCCAGGTCTCCTCTAGTCCCTTTGAGTGCTGAGAGCTGGTCTCAGGTCTGAGCTCAGGGTGCATTGGGAGAACAGGATCTTACCGAGCTGTTGTCTCTGATCTCCTGCAGCGCCAAACCCACCGTCGGTGAGGGAGGAGCTCTGCACAGCCTCCCATGACACCATCACTGTGCACTGGATGTCAGAGGACGAGTTCAGCGTCAGCTCCTACGAGCTGCAGTACACCATCTTCACTGGCCAGGCCAACTTCATCAGTAAGTGATGTCGCCAGCCGAGGTACAGTGCTGCACTGCTCTAGGGAGGAGAGAGGTTCTTAGGGAGAATTGGCATGTTTAGAGGCTGGGAACAGGGGGAGGACACTGCGAGGGAGGGCCCGGTGAAGACTGCTCAGGGCTGGGGTCAGGAATGCAGAAGCCCTGGGCTGGGGCTATTCTGTGCTGCGCTCAATGCCTGCAGCCTCTTGGCCCCATGGAGCTCTTGGATCAGCAGAGGGTCTCCATCCGTCTCTGCTCCCAAATCTGCACATCTCCCCCTGACACAGCGGGGCTGTTCCACAGGCTGGTCACTGAGGTGATCTGTCACCCCCATAGCAGTATTGAGGCACATTCCAGGTAACTTTTCCTGAAAATATCTGGCAGAGCTCGTCATTCTTCCACACCACACCAGGTCTGCTCAGCAGAAATGGGACCCACTGCTGGGGAGCGTTCTCACTGGGGGGTCTGTGGTTGTAGCTGCTCACCTCAGAAGCTTTGCAGCTCCAAGGCTCTCCTGACTGCAGGAACTGACTTGGTGCTCATTCCCAGGAAGGTTTATCTGGGAAGAAGGCACAAGCTGGTTTGATGTCCTCATAGGAAAGGGGCTCCTGGGGTTTGCACAGAGGGGTGGGGATACAAGACCAGCTTGGCCATGAAGCTGAGGGCTGTTTCTCAGTCTCAGCAGCAGCAGAGGGTTCTTCCTTTGTGTGCTCAGTGCATCCTCGGGATGTCAGAGGTACGTACTTGTTATGATTTGCCCAAGGAAGCTGTGGCTGCCCCATCCCTGGCAGTGTTCAAGGCCAGGTTGGATGGGGTTGGAGCATCCTGCTCTAGTGGAAGGTGTCCTGCTCGAGGCAGGGGGGTGGAACTGGATGTGCTTTAAGGGCCCTCCCAACCCAAACCAGGCTGTCGTGATTCTGTGATTTCTTTTAATGCTGCCTTTTCCCTAAAACTGGAGAGGCTGTGTTCTGGAGGAAAGTTGATCCATGGGCTGGGTTGTAGGAGAATGTCCAGGGAAACTGCTTGTTTCATACCAGAAAAAAAAAAAACATGGATGTTGTAATGGGAGAACAAAGCCAGAGCTTCCAGCTTGTCCATCCTGAAGTGCTTTGAAAGAGCCCAGAATCCTGGCAGCACAGCTCCTGAAAGGAGTTTTTACTCCTGGTTTTCCTTAGTAAGCACTTACCGCTGCAGGAGGTGCTGACACAATGCTTCTGCATTGTGGACTTTGGGGGCTGCTGTCACTTTATCTCACCGGTTCAGAGGGTGTCAGTGCTGGAGATGCAGGGTCACAGCACAGGAAGGCTGTTAAGTGCACTCTAAAACATGCCGGAAACTGCCAGAGAAAGTTCCTGCTTTCAGGAACTCTGATGCTCGAAGCTGGGTCATGCAGCCTGGCTGGCAGCCGCTGCCTTCAGGCTGGGACAGGACGGGTCGCTCCCTCTTGGTCCCAGCTTCAGGCATGGGAAGGTGGGAGTGATGGGAAGGGACAAGGACAGGGGCAGCTCTGGAAGGCAGCCCAGAGGGGCCCCGTCAGCTGCCTTTGGCATCTGTTTGTGCAAGGAGAGAAGAAAACATCAGTTAACATCTCAGAGGAGAACATGAATAATGCATTGCCAGTTGACGGCACAGTCAGGTCTGGTGGTGAGAGCGCGTTTGAGCCCTGGCTTAACTCGCGCGTGAAGAGACTGGGGCTGAAGAGACTGGGGCGGGACGCAAGGAGCTTCCCAGGAAAGGAAATACCTTTTGGAGGAGCACAGAGTTGGCCTCCCTTTCACGCTCTCTGTGGAGCCAGGAGCTCGATGGGAGTTGGATGCTTGTATGGATGACAAAAGCTGCAGTAAAAAGGATTGGTTTTAAGCTTTGGCAAGGATGGGAGCCCTCAGTCTCCAGGGCTAAGCCCTTCTTGGTTGTTTGGGAAAGAAACCTGCCTGGGAGGCCAAATCATTCCCAGACTTGTCTCTCAGACACCGCATCCTTTCTGATGAAGAGTCTAAAGCTGGTCCTTGTCTGAGGGTGATAGCATCTCTTCCTCTCTGGGAGGTATAAATCAGCCTGAGTAGTGTGCAGTCAGTCTGGTCTGGTGGGCGGCAAGTGGTCTTTATGCTCTGTCCTTTCGTGTGGATAAACCTTCCCCCCCACCCTGTGTCCTGTACCCAGGTCTCTACAACTCCATGGACAGCTGGATGATTGTCCCCAACATCAAGCAGAACCACTACACAGTCCACGGGCTCCAGAGCGGCACCCGCTACATCTTTCTCGTCAAGGCCATCAACCAGGCGGGCAGCCGGAACAGTGAACCTGCCCGGCTCAAGACCAACAGTACGTGTGGGTTCTCGCCTCGCCTCGATGGGTTCTGCAGGGGCAGCTCCATGGTGCCCAGGTCCAGAGGGGCACAGCCGAGCGCTCCCTGCTAGTGCAGTGGAGACCCAGGGTTTCAATGGTCAAACATCCCATCTTGCTCCTTGTGTTACCTCCTTCCCTGCCTCCAGGAGCAGCCTCATGGTTTCCTGGTACCGTGCACAGTGCTCAGGGCTCCCTCCCATCAGCTCTGCTCTGGCAGTGCCTGCAGGTCCCTCAGCAGCTGGGATGTTGGGAGACACCGAAGGTCCATCCTTCTGGTCACTTTACCCCATGGGGCTTTCAGGAGTTCCAGGGCAGTTGTGCCCTTGTGCCCGCCATTTCTCACAGAAGGTGTCTGTGTGGGGAGCCATAAAGAGAACTAAGTGTCCGCGTGGTGTGGATGGGGCTTTGCAGCTGCAGCAAGACTGTGCTTCACATCTCCCTGGGGGTGGCCAAGTAAATACAGGCAGGGAAATCAGATTGAGATTTGATCAAGAATCAGAGGACAGCAGAGCTGGACCCTCACCCTAACCCTAACCCTAAATAAGAGCCCACTCAAGTTTCTGCAGCCCCTTGCTGCAGGGATGTATCTGCAGCATCTTCCTGGGTGCTTATAGATTCTGAGCAATACCCACCTGAAGCGCTGCACAAGGTACTTCGTACAACTGGAGTTTGTGTGCACCAGGAGCTCCCTTCACACACAGAATGATCAGGAAGGAGGTGCACGGCAACGATGGGCACATATCCCTGTGCTAAGGGTGTGGCGTTTATGTGCTTCCCAGGGGAAGTGTTTAGGGAAACATCAGAATTTCTGAGTGTTAGATTTAGCAATAGAGATATGTATAATGGAGAGAGAGTATTTGAGCAGCCTGCTCTAGTGGGAAGTGTCCCTGCCCTTTGCAGGGGGTTGGAACTGGATGAGCTTTAAGGTCTCTCCCAACATAAGTCAGGCTGGGATTCCATATGATTCCATGTATCATTTCTCTCTGTGTATGAGGGCTCCTCTGGGGTGTTCAATGTTCATCCTTGGGGTCTGTTGACAGAAGGTGCCACCACTTCATGCTGCACCCCCAGCACCTCCCGGTGGCTGTTTCTCCTGACCCTTCATGTTTGTGTTTCTATGGCAAAGGGTTTTCTCCTTTCCCTGTAGGAGGTAGCACAGGCTCCTCCACTGCTGTCACCTTGTGGGAAGTGTCAGCAGCTTGACAGGGAGAAGGGCCAATTATCGCGTTTCACAGTCCTCTTTCTGCTCCTGAAGGGATGCTTGGAGGGATCCCTTCATCACCAGAAGGTCAGTATCGGGACGCATTGATTTCCATAGTGTTAGTGCTGTCTGTGCTGGGCCTAAATCTGTGTTCCTGAACAGAAGACCTTGGGAGAACAGTTCTGGTTTAGTGACAGAGAGAAACCTTCCTACACAGAGCCTGGGCCTCATTCAGTCTTAATTTATTAGCAAGAGTCCAAAAGGGAATGAAAGTGCCAGAATACCAGGATAGACCCAGCTCTAGTAGTAAATAAAGGTCAGGGAAGGTGGTTTCTGTGGTCCTTGCCTTGGCCGTGACAGGAGACCTGTGGGCTCGGGTTACGGTAAACCATAGCAGTGAATGGTTTGCAGGCATTGCTGGAGCCTTTGAGACCCTCAGGAGTGTTTGATCAGCACCGGTTGGTGTCAGTTAGGAAGCAGTTTGGCTGCCTGTATGCTGGTAATGTCACAGAGGAGTTGTGGCAGTTGGGTTTCAAGCCAGCATTGAAGACCTGCAGAATGCATCGAGCTGGATGCTGTTAAGTGTGGAGGAAGGCCCAGGCTCCACCTCCAACCCAGTCTCTTCTCTGAGTGCTGACACCTTGTTTGGCAGTAGAGGAGCACTGAAAACCTCGGACTATGCTGCCTGTGACACGCAACAGCAGCCTGGGCACTGCGGGAGCAGCCTGGGTCAGCTGCTGGTGGGGACGTGCTCGATGCTGCAGTTCTGCTACTGTGACTAGTGCTGTTATCCCAGACCTCGGGGTCTCCCCTCCCATCCCTGGGCTTGTGGAGCTCTTGTTACTGTTAATAGAGCATGGATCCATTCAGGAATTCAGGCTGCCTACCCTGCCTCGGTTTGGCTCGCTGTGCATCCCGACGGCCACCGCCATTACCTGGCATCATGCTCCCGTCTGCCACATTTTACATCACTGACAGAGGGCAAAAGATGGTGACAAACATGAATCCTAATCCACATGTCTCCCACTAACAGGTCAGCCTTTCAAGCTGGACCCCAAGATGGCCCACAAGAAGTTGAAGATCTCCAATGATGGGCTGCAGATGGAGAAGGACGAGAGCTCTTTGAAGAAGAGCCACACACCTGAGAGGTTCAGCGGGACAGGATGCTATGGAGCAGCAGGAAATGTCTTCATTGACAGCGGCTGCCACTACTGGGAGGTGGTGGTGGGATCCTCAACCTGGTAGGGACCACCCTTGTCCTCCCTCCCTTGCTCTTCTGGGACCCTCAGGTTTCCCCAGAGATATGTGGGAGATAGAAGGGTTAAAGGCCTGGGGCTTGGCAGAGCTGCTTATGAGTGGGGAGGCTGCTGAGACTTTAAATCTGGTGGCTGTGGCTGTCAAGAGGTTGATGAGTTTCTCCTCTCTGCTGGAAGCCTTCTAGCTCCAACCCAGTGAGGCCGCAAGGTAAAGCTTGTATCTCCATTGCCCTCCCTGACCTCAAGCAGTGGGTCCCTCTGCTCATTGGGGTACATCCCTCCCCAGTGATGGCAGAGGGGCAGAGCCTAACTCGCTGCTTGCTCTCCATCACCCTGTGCTGCTGCATGGCTCTGTTCTGGGAAGGCAGCCTCCATGGCCCTAAGCTCTGCTGCTTGCTCCTAGCCATGGCATGGACCTGCACCTCACTGCTGCATCCCCCAGCCCAGGCTGCCCTCAGGCCCCAACCCCACAGTGCGTCCCAGATGCACATTAGTGCAGCCTTCAGTAAGAAGCAGTTTCCAACTTCAGCAGCTTGTTTGTGAGCTGTTTCTCAAACAATAATTGTGCCTGGAACTGCTGCTTAGAAATAGGCCCATTCCAGGAGTTGTTTTGCTGGTGACTGGATGCTGTGAGGCCTTCAAAGGAGGAAGGAGGTTTCCAATACCTTGCAGCTCCATGGCTGTGCAGAGGGCACATGCTGGTGCAGCTGATGGCATCAGCTCTGAGCCTGGAGCCCTGTGTCCTGGGGATGCTCATGGTGAGGATGCTCATATCAAAGGCAGAGAAGGACCTGCAGCTCTCCAGGGCTCCAGTGCCACCTTCTGTCCCCTGGGGCACCAGGCACAGCAGGGAGCACAGGTCTCACCATGGGCTGGCAGCTCAGCTTTGTGGTGGCACAAGGAACAGAGCAGGGGGTCAGACATGCCCAAATGTGTCACCGCTGCCTCTCACCCCTTTTCATCCCCTAAAGCTGCTGCCATGCTGCTTCCATAGGAGGAGAGCCCTTATAAGGCAGACATCAGGGAGTCAGCAGCAGCAGTGTCAGGGCTGGACTTTATCCTTGAGGCTACGGCTAACCCAAGCCTCTCCTCTCCTCCCCTGCAGGTATGCCATCGGCGTGGCATACAAGTCAGCCCCCAAGAACGAGTGGATTGGGAAGAACTCTTCATCATGGGTCTTCTCCCGCTGCAACAACAACTTCGTGGTGAGGCACAATAACAAGGAGATGCTGGTGGAGGTGCACCCGCAGATGAAGCGCCTTGGCGTCCTCCTGGATTATGACAACAACGCGCTCTCCTTCTACGACCCAGCCAACTCCCTGCATCTCCACACCTTTGAAGTCTCCTTCATCCTGCCCGTGTGCCCGACCTTCACCATCTGGAACAAGTCCCTGATGATCCTCTCAGGACTGCCTGCCCCGGACTTCATTGATTACCCAGAGCAGCAGGAGTGTAACTGCAGGCCCCAGGAGTCCCCATACGTATCAGGGATGAAAGCCTGTCACTAGGCTGCTCTACCCTGCCCGCAGCACCGGCAGCACTGGTGATGCCGGTGGTCAGATCCTGCTCCCGCAGGCCAGCGCCTCCCACATGCAGCTCGATGAATTCTTTTTAAGGGGAAAGAGGAAGAACCGCTGCCCACAACAAACCAAACTGCTCGTGGTGAGCTCTGCCTGCGCACAAGTGTGGCTCCTCAACGGCATGCTGCAGCCTCTCCCCAGGCAGATTGTCACCCAATGGCTTCTCCTCTCTTGGGGGCTGGAAAGGCCAGGGTGGGTTGTCGGGTGATGTTCTGAGGTGCTGCGGTGGTTGGGGGGGACAGCTCGTGTGTCTGCAAGGCCCAGGTTGGAACAGCAGGTGTTTGCACCTTGGAGCCCATTGATAGCTTGTCTCAAGAGCCAGGCGGAACCCGAGCATGGTTCTCTGAGGAGGATTTTCTGTTTGGCTTGAGTTGGGCAGCATCTGTGGCGTGGTGGTCAAACGTATGGCCCCCTCATGCTTGGGGAGCAGTGCGATGGTGGTGTGGTCATGGTAGTGACGTGCTGGATAATGGTGATGTGCTGAATGGTGGTGATGCACTGGATGATGGTGATGCCCTGGATGGTGGTGAGTGGAGTTCAGGACCCCCCCATAGGGAGCAAGCTGAGAGGACCTTGACCCCAGCACAGAGGTTTGACAGATGTCCTTTCCCAGTGTAGGGTCTGTCCCCTACCATGTGCTGCTTCACATGAACCTCCATGAGGTTCATGTGTGGTGTCCCTGCAGAAAAAATGCATTGCCCCATGCAGAGTGGATGACCACATCCTGCCAGAGACTACTGTATGCTCTGTGATCCCAAATCACAGATTATGACCCCAAATATTGTCTCTTGGTCTGTTCTCTGCCATGGTGATGAGTGTGGAATGATCCTGTTCGCACTGTGGCAAAGGACTGAATCCACTCCAAGGGCTCTATCCTCCCCTTGTGACTGGCTGCCACAAGTGCTGCCAGTAACCACAAGCACCAAATCCTGTGGCCAAGCTTCCATTCCCACAATTGTTTAAGAACCAGGAGAAGATGGGCTGGGCTGGCACATGGGGGCAAAGAGTCAGTGTGGGTACCTGCAGCCAGGATCTGTGCCGTGATTTGGGGTGTGTGATGTCTGTGGTGCAAGCACAGCAGCAGATGCCAAGGGAGGATGTCAGGCAGCATGAGCAGCCAGAGACAGGCTGGTGCTTGGTCTGTGGTGTTTGAAAACCCAGTTTTCTCCTCTGGATATGGCTGCCTCGGTGGCAGTTCATGGGTTCAGCCAGTCTGAGACCTCCAAGCTCTGCCAGTCTTTCCCTTACTTTTTCCGGCCCCAGCTGATAGGGATCTACCTCAGAGCACAGCCCTGGGAGGGGTCCTGGCTCAAATGGGGCAGCAGCACTTGGGAGCTTGTCCCCCACGGCCTGGGACAGGCTGGTTGATGTGGCTGGAGCCAGTTAACCCTGCCCAGGAGCAGGTGCACCCCCAGTGCCATGGCTGGGGGGACACATGGCACAAAGCCTGGTGCTGGCAGCTGACAGGAGGCCGCTTTGTCCAGGATCAGTGTGTGTGAAGAGCCTGTTTCCTAGCACAGCACCCACTGCTGATGGTTTTGGTGACAGGCTGCAGGGAGGGAGCTATGGAATAGGACCTGGCCCCAGCACTGCCGCGTTCCCTCTGACCCAGGCTGCCTTCCAAGGTGCATCTCTTCTGTATGGATGGAGCAGTTCCATGTGCTTCCTTCGGATGCAGCTGGTTCATGCCACACGCTCCCCATGGCTAAGCACACACACAGAGTTCATGGCAAGAGGATAAGTTGACCTTTTCAGTTGGATGTTTTTCAGACACACAGGGCCATTTTGCAAGTCCGTTCCCCATGTACCGGTCCCATACAGGGCTGCTCTTAACATGGCAACCTCAAGCAAATGCCCAAGCACTGGAGATGGATTTTAGCATTTGCAATCGGGTGCCAAGCTTGGCCCTGGCACCCTTCAACTGGCCGGTTGCTGGAGGACTCAGCGCACCCGGTAACTCAGAGCACATGAGCCATTAATGTGGCGTTTGCACCTGATGAAATTGCACTAATCGTGGTGGGACCCCCCTGCCCTCGCACATGGCTCACAGAGGACAGAGCGGGGGGCTCACACTGGGCAGGGGATGAAGTGGGGGGCTCACATCCTGAGCACGCAGCTCTTGGGGGTCACCCGCAGTGTCCTCTTCAGGTCTTGGAGCGACAAAACCCAATCAGGTGTCACCAGAGGGTGAGTGAGTGGCCCCATCCCTGGTCCCCACTCTGATGATGCTCCCCAGGTGCTGCCCCTGGCCCATGAGTGCCCATGGTTCTGGTGCTGTGGCCCTGTGGTATGAGTGAACCCATTCCCCACATGGACATGGGTAGGGGCCCAGGACTGCTGGGTGCTCCTCTGCTCCTGGTGATACCATGGTGTGCACTTTGGGCTGTGGTGAGCTCCTGGCTCCCGTCAGCCTCTCCTCGCCATCTGTACCATTCCTGTTCAGCTTTGTTTTGGGGGAGGGTTGTTCTTAAGTTACAGGTTTTCCCCTTTTCTGTTGGTTGTTTTGTTGGCTTTTTTTTCAACTTCTTTGTTAATGTGTACATATATATATATAAAATATAATATAATATATATGTTACTGGCTCTGTGTGTGTGTGGCAGAGGTGGTGCGGTGCACAATGCCCTGTCCTTGGGATGCTCTCTGTGGCAGAAATGGGTTCTCCACACCCCTGACAAAACGCAGCCCCCAAGCTGCAGGGTTCCCAAGTCACAGGCACAGCAACAAACCAACAGCACAAATGAAAACGCCTTTACCTGGCACATGGACAGCGCTGACCCAGCGGCCATGGAGAGCAGAGTGGATGCCACGGGGGGTTCAGCAGGAGCCTGGGGGGGTTTGCTGTCCCAGGGATGCTGCTACACATCACATTCATGCAGGGGGACCTGCCACACATGTGGCTGTGCACCCACAAGAGCAGGGTGTATGTGGTGCCTGGTGCCATCCAACAGCAGCAGTACTTGTCCTGTATGAGCCTGTGGGGTGGTGGGTCATGGGATGCTGAAGCCCCATCCAAAAGCCCATCCACACAAATATTTGCCTCTGCTGTCATTCCCTGTGTCTCCCTGCCCCAAGACTCATCCATGGCTGAGAATCTCTCATCCCCATTCCCGCTGCCCTTTGCTGGAGGTGAGGGATCAGTGGAGAGCACAGGACCTGCCTCGGCAAAGGGGAAGTGAACACACAGGCCCAGGGGAGACAGAGCTCATCTTCAAGCAGAAATGCCTGAAGTATTTATGAAGTGGAGTCCATCCAGCACCCGCTGGCAGCGTAACATTAAATATTTCTTACTTTATTTCTTTGCTCTGGGCTTTTTCTTGTTAAACATTAACCACCAACACTTGGTACCTGGCCCTGAGCCTGAGAAGCTGCTTTCTGTAAGGGACAAAGTGGTCCATGGCATTTGCATTGCCACAGAGCTCCGCTCTCGCTGCTGGTGTTGCTGACAAACACAACTGTGATGAGCTGCTCGGTCATTCTGCAGCAGGGGCTGCAGAAGCCAGTGTGAGAAGGCTTCTAGGACCATCCTGGGACTTGGGCAGCTCCAGCACCCATTGTGTCTGACCCATCCATCTGGTTTTCTTCATAGAACATCACTAGTCACAGGGAGTGCCAAGCCAGACACCTACGCTGATGCTACGGTGAGTTGGGTGTCATTGCAGATGAGCACAAGAGCCAGGACAGTGTCTGATGAACCACTTGCTAAAGAGCCACTGAAGCTCATCTGTAATTAAATGTCACCTGTGTCAACCACACTGAGCTCCCATTCTCTTGGTCATGGGCAGACTAGATCCCATGGGCAGCCTGGATCTCCTGATCCAAGGGAAGAGGATTAATGTGTCTGCATGGAGCAGGTGTCTCTGGGGCGTTGTGGATAGGGTTCATAGGCCTGTTCTGCTCTCCCCAGAGGAGGAAGGAGGCCGAGAAGCACAGCCGGTGTCTGCCGGCAGCTCATACCATCCCCACCGGGAGCCTGCCAGGGAAGCAGAGCAGCCATCTGCCCACAGCGCCAGGAGCCATCAGCCTGCACCAGGATGGATTCTGCTGCAGCACTTCAGGGTTTGTTCCCACATACTCGGTGTGGCTCGCAGGCATCTCTGAGCTGGACGCCTTGGTTGTGGGGCTTCAGGCAAACTCCACATGGCCACTTCCACCCGCAAGAAGTCCCTCTACCCACACTCATCCTGCAGTGAGTCCAAGAATTGTGCTTCAAAGCCTTCCTCCCCATAAACTCAGGCTTTGGGCACAAACCTCTTCTCAGGAGATACAATAGCAACCCCAGAGTGGTGGAGGAAGGAGCTCCTCAAGCCACAACCCATTTGTGGACTTCAGTGCACAAGGAAATGCAGAGGACAAGAGCTTCCAGAGGGACCCTGCAGTGAGGAGAGCCAGGGATGGATGTGGTCCAGAACATGCTGCTCCTTCTGTTCTACTCGATTGGCTGTGGATGGGGACCAGAGCTCTGGGGGATCAGATGGGACTTGGTGTTGCTGTGAGTAAACTGGGCACTTGTCCTTGCATGAGCCTCAGCCCTGTGCAGGATGAGGTGAACCTGGATGCATGCAGCTGGGGGCTGTGGAAAAGCAACCGCAGCTTCGGGAAGCGTGGTCTTTGGGGTGCTGTCAGTCACACCCTGCCCACTGAATGAAGGGAAACTCCACACCATCACTCCAGAGATGGCTTTATTGTCTGTGTAATGACTGCGCTAATCAGGGAAATGGGACGTGTCTGTTCTCTTCCGAGCTGCTCACAGTCCAGCTCCATCAGCCTGACCCTGTACCTGCATCTCCAGGATAAACCATGGGACCAGTGCGTGGTTCCAGGGGATGCGGAGTATCAGGGCACAGGATGGGGGAGCAGGAGTCTCATTCCTGCTGAGGCTGCACTGGGAGGCTGGCACACAGGCTGCTTGGAGCCAGGCAGGAGCAATTGGAAGGGCTGAAAGGGCAAAAGGAGAGGAGCTGGTAAAGGGTCACCTGCATTGAGATGCTGCCCCTAACAGTAAATAGCAGTATCTCCTATAGTGTCCTCTGGCCCAGAGCCTCTGGAGAGCAATCACTGTCATGGGCCCCTCCTTCCCCCTGCTTCACCTTTTAGCAGGATCCCAAGGATGAGCACAGCCAGCCCCAGCACAGGGATGCTCCATTCAGCCCCAGGGTGCTCCATTCAACCACAGCACATTCAGCCCCCTCAGGGATGCTTCAGGGATGCTCCTCGTCACAGGGATGCCCCATTCAGACCCCATGGCATGCTGGGTATGGGCCAGGGCTCTCTTCTCACTTTTCCTGGAAGCCAAAGGAAGCTTTCTTTGCCTGTACAAAAGATGTAGTTTACCTTATAAAGGATATCACTGCTGGTTGTCTTCGTTTTTAGGAAGCAGCCTGTGCAAGCCAGGGAGTAGGAAGGAGCTTTTCCCTCTTTCTTCTTGCTCTATTTGTTGCCTTTCTCCATCAACCTCTGGTTTCTAGGAAACTATCTCTTGTTGATGGGCACCTGTAAAAGTCAATTTAAACCATTACTGACATGGCAGCTGCTTCACAGAGAGAGACTTCACTGAGCAGATGAGATGAGCTCTGGTGCTGCTTTCCAGGAATGTGCTTTTGAACACACGGCTCCAATGTCACTGATGCCACAAATCAAACTGGAAAACACTTCCTCGCGTCATCTGAGGGTGAAGCACCAGCCTGGGAATGAGGGGAAAGCCTTGGGAGGGCAGCAGCACGTTTTGGGGTGGATCTCGGCTTTTCGGGTTTTCATTTCATATTTGAGTTCACAAAACAGGAACCTCAAAGTAACTCCCTTGCCAGAGCTCAGAAACATCTCTGACTTCACAGGGCTTCAGCCCTTCCCTGGGAGCCTGCAAAGCAAAGAGGACAAACCGCTATTTTTAGACACCAAGTGACATCAAGAAGCTGCCTCATCTGTTCCTGCTACCAACAGCAATGGCTGGCAGTGGGATGTGGTAATTCTGGCCAGGTGTGTGGAGCTGCAGCCCCTCCATCCATGGATGCAAATCTCTTTACCCAGTGGATTCAGACCAGGCAGAAAACGCCCTCAGCAGTTTAATAAAGGGACAGGGCAGAACGTGACAACCCTGGGTCTACTCAGGGCAGGGGGTTTAGAGTGCTATGTGGTCTGAGCTGACCCCACATCAGTCCTCCTTAATGGAACTCTGATTGAGACTTTAAACACTCACCTGCAGTGTCAGCCCCTGGAATTGACTGCTCCTGATCATCAACACGACAAAGCATCTCTTAAGGTGTTGCTCCTGGTCTGGTGATGGACAATACCTGCAGGGAGAGCAGAGAGCCTTTACCTGGGTTTTAGGGGGTGTATGGAAGTGCGGATGTACAGAGGTTGCCACCACTGCTCGCAGTGCTGCAGGACCCAGCTCCTGCCAGGGACATCACAGCCCAGGAGCATCACCACCTGATCCAATGGAAGGAGCTGCTGGATGTTTATCATTTGCTGGAGAGCAAACAGGATGCTAAGGATCAGCCAGAAGCACCAGCCCAAAGGGCAAGCAGATACCAGTGCAGGTCCAGCCATTCAGAGATACCTGTAAAGCCCTGGCCCCTGTCCTGGGAATGCCACATCAGGGCTCTCACAGCATCCTCCCTGCTCCGGAGCGGGTCTTTGGTCAAGGCAGGAGAAGTATGGAGGCTGTTAAATGGAAATGAGTCCAGTTCTCCATGGCAACAAGCAAGAACTGGGTCAGCAGCGGGATGCAGGGAGGCTTGTGAAGTGAGCACGGAGCTTGAATGGCACAGAGACCCCTGGGATGCAAATGAGCCCTGGGTACCTAGTTCCCCAAGGGGCACACAGCACAGCCAGGTTCCCTGGCCCTGCCCAAGCTCCAGGGATGCAGTGCCCAGCTCAAAGGGAGAGCACAAGGGTGCCAGCTTCCCTGGGTGCTCCTGCATGCACCCCAAAAGCCCCAAGTGGGGGCTCTGTGCAGCCCCCAAGGCACAGCTCCTGAGCACAGCAATCCCTCCCTCTCTGGCCACAATCTCCTGCCCGGCTTCTTAGCAGTGTGCCCCATAAATCCATCCTTCCCCCAGTTCCTCAACCATGCTGAGCCAAGCACCCACTCTACACGTGGTCACTGCTTTGCTGCTGCGCCTGGTTTGGATTTAGCTCTTTTTGGTCCACAAAGACCTGCAGATGATTTGCACTGACAGTGTTCTCCTTGCAGTGGCCTCACTACACCCACTCAGCAGCACTTCACTGCCTGTAATCAGTACGATGCAGCAGTAGGATCCAGGCAGTGCAGCCCCTGCCACTACCCTGGGTGCTCTGGTGCAGGTTTCAGCATCATCCTGTGGGACACCTTTGCAATGACAATGCTTCATTGATCACCTGCAACTACAAGCCTAGCACTGAGCTGTCAGTGATCTGAAGAGATAAAGGCCTGGAACGGTGGGACGGCAGCACAGAGCATTGCTCACTCTGGCCTGCCCAGCTTGGTACAATATGAGCACAGACACATTTTTTATCAAGTGCAAGCTCTGAGCCAGGTGACGGAGTTACCTGCAGAGTTCCTGCAGGCCTGTCACAGCAATGAGTTCAGGCACTGTGCTGACCAGCAGTTATGGAGAAACATCGCAGCTTTTGGCTGGTTCCATGTTTCAGATGACACTTGGGTTCACATACCACGGACAGGGGAGTCATCAGGGACTTCCAGACCAGTTTGGGTTGGAAGGGACCTTAAATACCATCCAGCTCCAACTGCCTGCCATGGGCAGGGACACCTTCCACTAGAGCAGGTTGTTCCAGTCCCATCCAACCTGGCCTTGGTCATGTGTTTTTCCAGGCGCAAACTGCCCTTGTCATTCAAAGCCTCCTGTTCTGCTCCCAGCTGGCTCAGGATGTGACCTTGATGTGAACGAGTTCTCTCAAGTAGCATCTCCATTTATAAAATGGGCTTCTTAATCCTGCTGTACCTGATAATGAATTAAACACACTCTTAACATTTACACAGCACCTTGAGAGCAGAGGAGCGCTGTTGTTGGCAGAACTACAGCGTTATTTCAGCTCAGCAGCACACGATGTCTGTGCAAACACAAGCAGCATCCTCCAAGACAGCCACAGCAACCATGTGCGTTCATCCTGCCCCTCAGTGGAGCCGGACCCCCTCCGGACCTGCACTGAAACATAGCAGCTCTGGCAGCAGCAGCAGACCCCAGAGGAAAGCCTGTTCCTGCAAGCCGGCTCCTCTACAGGCTGTGCTCTGTTTTACAGCCCCAGCGAGCTCTGCCCGTGGCAGCCCCACGCCACAGCCAAGCCCCAGCATTGCTCCTCACTGCCCCCTCACACCCGGTTCACCACCACAAAGATCCAAGAAGGGAGGTATGGGAAGGGGCTGGAGATAGGGCAAGCCTGGGATGCTGCTTTACCACTCCCCTGCACCGGAGAGGCAGCGCTGGCACCATTTGGGGCTGGTTAACAGGATTCTGCCAAGTGTTGCTGATGACAGGGGCACCGCACCCGAGCCCAGCAGCTGCTCAGCCCAGCACGGCCCCGGGGGAGTGAAGACAGTGAAGGAATGTGCAATTGTATCACCAGGGCTGGTGACAGATTGTCTGGCAGCTGCCAGGGAGCGAGGCCACCGCTCTGGAATGTTTTATCAGCATGGAAACCATTTGCGAGTGCTCTAATTACCTTCCTAATTGCCAGTGCGATGAGGGACCCGCGGCTGCTCACCGAGCCAGTGGCACCCTCAGCAGGGGGCTGCAGGAGACAGGGTAGGTAAGTGATTGACCAGTGCAGGGGCTCAGGAGATGGACAAGCCTGGATCTGGGACAGAAAGGAGCTGGTGGTGACAGGCATCTTCTCCTCCCAGCTCTGGGCTCTAACAACCCTTCAGAAACTTAACAAGTACTGTCATAAGAGTTGCTGTTTTTTGCCTACATCGCTTCCATAGGAGCTCTCCTGCCCTAATGGGCAAGAACCAACCACATTCTCATATTCTAGCAGGTTACACTCTTTGTTATGGGGACAGCAAGTGAGCTCTCTTCTAACTCCTCCTCAGCGCATTGACAGACAGTGCCCAGGGCTCACCCAGAGCCACTGGGAGAAGGATAAAGGCCTCAGGATGCCCTGCCAGGCTCCTTTCCCATAGCGCTGCAAGGCTGGTGTGGAGTGAGTGCAGCTTTGCAGCCTCGAACCAACCTGTCTCCAAGGGGAAAAATGGGGCAGATGAATCTCCGAGCCTCAGACACTGTTGGGGGGCCTGATGTGGAAGGTGGTCAGAGATGATGGGCTTGGTTCCAGTTTTTCTGCTGTGTCTGTCTCTCTCCATAGATGCCTCTGTGCCTTGGTGTGAAGGGTCTAACAGCTCCATCTCCACCGGCGCTGGGTCAGTGCTGGATGCTGCTTGCTGGGATCCCAGGGGTGGGCAAGAAGCAGTGGCAAGAGCCCTGGGCAGGGAAAATGGCCTTTCCTGTTTACCCGGGCTTTCCTTCCAGAGTGTTTCTGCTTCCCTCCCATTTCAGGGCTTGGAGGAGACACAATTTAAGAGCATCCCAGTGCTTCCAGCTCCCTCAACTTGCCAAAGCAGCAACACACAGAGAGGGGAAAATATAAGAGTGCATTTAGACCAACTCATTTCTTCAAATTTAACATAAACTGGGGCCTTAAAATATTCCTGGGCACAATAGGGTGAGTCCTGGGAGGCTTCACCTTAATCCCTGTTTAATTTCCACTTAAGAAAATATCACTGAAGATGTTTAATAAGAATTAATTCTGGGCTTTGTACAGTTGCTTTCAATTAAAGAGCCTCAGTGTTTCCCAACTCCTCAGACACCAAAGCACATTGGATCCTGCTGCCCATTCATCAGCTCCAGCCTCCACTTGGCCTAGGGCACCGTCACCGCTGGGTGATGGGTGAGGAGCTGCGGTTCCTGCCCTGGCTCTGCTGCTGCTCCACGGGTGCTGCACCAGGCTCTGGCTCAGCACAGGGATAACTAGCCACCACATCCAGGCTGACAGTGAGGAGTTGCATGCGGTCACCTATGGATGACATGCAGCCAGGGATGCTCCAGTTCCTCTGCACCCCCCGGCTTGGATCTCCCTACTGGATCCCTCTTCAAGCACCCCTTCCCCTGTCTGGTTCTGCACTAAGCCACACAGGCCTCTGTCATTGAGCAAAAAGTGAAGCCTACGAGTGTGTTGTGTGTTATTTATGCTCCTCTGGATTGCATATGAGCAGGAGAGCTGCAGTTTTAAAGGCTTTTAAAATCAGTTAAAGATTTAGATTTCTCTGTTGGTGACATTTGCAGCTCGCTGTTGCTAAACATTCGAGTACAGCTCATTTGCAGACATTAGCAAACACATCAGAGCCGTCTGGAGCAGTAACAGAGTGTGGCAAATCTCCTGTTATTTATAATACTTGGTCTCTGGATATCACTAAGCCAAAAGCTCTTAGCCTGCAGCTGGAGTATCCATCTTCCTTAAATAGAGCACAGGAGCTGCAGTCAGCCCCATTTGCTGTGCACATACTGTGGGAAGCAGCATTCATCCCATGTCTCTCCAGGCATCAGTAGGAAAGGGTGGAAATCACAGAATCACAGCCCAGTTTGGGTTGAAGGGACCCTGAAGCTCCTCCAGCTCCAACCCCTGCCACAGGCAGGGGCACCTTCCACTAGAGCAGATTGCTCCAAGCCCCTGTGTCCAACCTGGCCTTGAACACTGCCAGGGATGGGGCAGCCACAGCTTCTCTGGGCACCCTGTGCCAGCGCTCAGCACCCTCACAGGGAAGAGCTTCTGCCTAAGAGCTCATCTCAATCCCCTCTGGCAGGTTAAAGCCATTCCCCTTGTCCTGTCCCTATAGGCCATTGTTCGAAGCCCCTCTCCAGGTTTCCTGTAGCCCCTTTAGCCATTGGAGCTGCTCTAAGTTTTCCCTGGAGCTTTCTCTTCTCCAGGCTGAACCAGCTCAGTTCTCTCAACCTGGTTCCATAGGAGATAAATCCTCACGGGGAGTAGGGCATTTTCACTCACCAGCAGCAGCAGCAAGGTGCTGTATCAGCATCCAGGTGGCTTTCAGGGACACAGGGATTAGCAGCAAACTGTGTAAGACCCTGTAGAGAGCATGATGGGACCCTAGACCTGACTTGGTAAGCAACCATCTCCTCTGAATGCTGGTGAAGGCAGGACAGAGCCCTGCAAACCAGCGCTGCCATTAACCAGGTTTTCCAGGTCACCACAAGCACAAGGGGCTCTTTGGGCTGACTCCGGGGCTGGCAGAGGTAGAGAATCATCCCCAGCCCACCCCTGCTTGGCCCCAAGGCTCATTCACACCAGGCAAACCCCAGCTTTCCTCATCTGACAGCATCACTCTGCAAGGGGTGCACCGAGGCTTGGAGCTGAGCTCATCACAGCAAGGGATGGACAGAGCAGCCCTGGAGCCTCTGGTCCTGCCCCAGGGCTGGACCTGATTGCAGAGATGTGCTACAAGCCTCTGCCCACCAGCAACCAAACCAAAGTGGCTGCTTCAGCTCACATTAGAGCAACAGAGGAGACACGGAGCGTCACTTATTTCCTCTAATTAATGGCCAAGCTTGAGCAGGGCTGGGTTTTACCCACTAATTCAGACATGAGAGATTCCATAATCACCCCCAACACATGAGAGAGTCATTCCCCCATAAAGAGCTTTGAATGAAGATCTTTGGGGCACTAGTTACACAGGAGGCAATGAATTACTTGCCGTGTTAGAGACAGCTATATCATTTATTGAGCTCAGGAAATTAGGCCTTTCCAGTCTATGGGAGACGAGCCGAAGCAGACATGATTCAGAGCCCCATGCTGCTGGCAGCCCTGGAGTGGCGCACAGTGAGCCACTGCCTGCCTGAGTTACGGCTCCTGTTGCCCCCGTGTCATACATTATTAATCAGCCACAGTTCAGGCGATTCAAAGTGATGGTGGCTTTAATTAGATGGGTCTCTTTTTAATCTCCTGCATGCACAGCGCTAATGGGAGTGTAAGAGGGAGGGTGTGCTCAGTAACACCATCCTCTCCTCCTTCCTCACACCCAGCTGAAGTCTGCAGGTTGCCATTAAGATTCATACCCACAATGGCTTGGCTGTGCACCACTCCTTGCACCTCCTGTGCCAGCAGCAAAAGCTCATCAGAACCATTCCAAATAGGTAAAACCAAGGTTATTGGAGAAAAGAACTTGAGCTAGACATGGTGGAGCAGAAGCAGCGTGGTTGGGTGATGTCATGGGTTCAGCAGCAGCAGTCATTTTTCTTTAAGCAGTAGCTGGTGAGCACTGTGTTTTGGATTTTTGGCTTG
>JASSUY010034427.1:0-56662 GCA_032466535.1 Forpus xanthops
TAGTGATAGGACAAGGGGTAATGGGTTCAAACTTAAACAGGGGAAGTTTAGATTGGATCTGAAGAAGAAATTCTTTAAGGGTGGTGAGGCACTGGAATGGGTTACCCAGGGAAGTTGTGAATGCTCCATCATTGGCAGCATTCAAGGTCGGGTTGGACATAGCCTTGGGTGGCATGGTTTAGTGGGAGGTGTCCCTGCCTGTTGCAAGGGGGTTGGAACTAGATGATCTTAAGGTTCTTTCCAGCTCTAACTATTCTATGATTCTGTGATTGCACCACTTGGATAAATCATTTTTTGCTAGAGGAATGTCAGTTGCAGCACAGTACTTGGTTAATGCAGGTCTGGTCTTTGCTGACCTTCATATGAAGAAATGCTGAGTAAAGATGAAAGTCCCAGCTTCATGGGTAGATGACCTAGAATTTGATAATCTTCTAATAAAATAATATATGACCAAAGTAGTATTTTTATACACAGAACACAATCTTATGGTTTGGGGTTTTTTTTGAGATTTTGTTTGTTTTTTTTAGTGTTTAGAGGAATTTATGAAACACAACAAAGTGGAACTCTTGTGTGTAATCAAACTATCCTATTCAATGTAGAAGGGAAACCTCCCTTTTACTTCAATCGCAGAATTTCACAAGAGCCACTTGACTCCAGTTGGCTCAAATTGGGTGGCAGGTGAATGGATAGCTTCATGATTTTGGCTTTCTGTATTTTGAACTCCCTGCCAAAAAAATACCAAGCCATGTTCAGAAATTTAGAACTCATGTTCTGGCAGAATTTGAAAGAGGGTTTCTGGAATTGCTTTTACTGTGCATTGGGTTAGTTCAGCTGAGAGAGTTTGTGGGAGAAGCCAGGGCACTTGTTTCTTCCCACTTGGATTATTTGATGTTACTGCAAAACTGAGTCCCATGAGGACTTAACCCCTTGGTAGTAGCTGTAGAACATCACAGACTTAACGATTCTTCTACAGACCTCTGCCTAAAATACGCAACCAAGCCCACACCTTTTCTCTTGCTCTTCTTCCTTTCTTCCCCTTCTATAAATAACCACTCTCCCTGGGGAAAATGGAGTGGGAAGGGCAATACTACTTTCCCCTGGTAGCATGTGGGTGGTTTAGTCTGCTGAGCTACTGGGCATAATAATGGTGTGATAGTTCATGTGCTGATAAGCAGCTCTCAGTAACCCACCCACTACCCATTTCCAGGCATTGATTTGCATTACAGTAATAAAAGTAAAGCTGAGAGTTGCTTGCAGCAATCAAGAATGGAAAAGTCATCTGTGCTTTCATTTTGGAAGACAAAACTGCTGGCTGCAGTGCAATACCAGCAGCAGGCTTCCTGCTATGCTGATAGTACAGCTACACAGCTTGACCTAACTTTGGTAACAGCTTCTCTGTACATAAGCTGTCATACTGACACCAGTATAAACTCTCATGAGGTGCAAAAGATGGTCTTTACTGTGTAGGTGATCTGCAGGCTTGTTCTTCCTGTGGTTTCAACTACACATATAGAGTCCATTTTGAATAACACGTATTTGGAAGTGTCAGTTCTTAAGTATTTTTATGAAGTCACAGCTTTGTATGGATGCAGTAGCTTCTTGGATTTTGTTAACATATGTGGCACTTGGGAATAAGGATATATATGTAGGTATTTCTTGCTATTTTTACCATCCTTCAGCCAGTAGGAAATCAGCTTATTATCAAGCTGCTGCTGACATTCATGGCACTATGAATATAAAAATACTTGCTATTTGTCATGCCTTGTATCATGTCAGGCACATGTGGTTTGGATAAGACTGTTATTTTCTTAGAGATGCACATGTCCATCTGTCTCACGGCTTGTGTGTGGCAGCTGCATTGGGAGCTAATGGAAGAGTTCTTGGAGTGAACTGTTACAGTCATTGCCTCCAGCATCTGTCATCTCATGTACTTGCTTGCCTCTGCCTGCCTGCAGTAAGGGAATATCCCTGTTTTATGTACTGCAGAGTTGCACAGAGCAATGACAGCCTGATGGAGCTAGTGCATGGCCAACATGATGTACTTGGATCCTCAACTTTTATTTGGGATTGTGGGCCAAGTACGGAAAGCACGTTTGGGAGCCACAGATCATTTCCTTCTTGCAAGACAAAAGGGATGCAACTCAAAAGCTGGTAAGCCTTAGAAGTGAGGAGGTGCTGCTGCACTTCGTGATGGTACAGGCTGTAGCACAGCTTCACCCACTGGTATCCTCCCAGCTCCTCAGAAGTTGAGGAGCAGGGCTAAACTTGGCTCTAAGGAGTACAGGAGACTAAACTACTGCCCACAAAATAGACAAGATGGGTCTCTGCAACTTCAGTTCACCTTTTTTTTAAGAGGCTGAAGTTTGTTTATATGTCTTCTACCTATAGATGATGTGTTATGTGGAGCAGCTTAGAATGGGAAACAGGCTATTGCTCAGGAAAATAATTACAGGTTTGACAAAAATGCCTTGCAGTGAACAAGCAGGAGCCCAATCTATTTAACTGATTGAGGAAGGTTAATAGGCAGTGTCGTGGCTGATACATACTTACAGGGAAATCAGACCTGAGCATCAGCCCAGCAAACAGAGATATTAAGTTTGGTGTTTGGAAAATTAATATGTACAGAGGACAAATAAGTTGTAGCTGTTTAACAGCGAGTGTAATAAATCCTTAAAACCTGTCAAGGGCTGTGGTGGTGTTTCCATCACTGGAATTGGGTGATTTTCTACTTCGAGCACTTCTCCTGGCGAAATAATTGCTCAGGAAATCCCGCAACTGGTTTATGAAGGAGATGTGGCCAGGTCATAATGACTCCTTGGTCTGTGATCTGAGAACTCAAAACACAAGGTGACCTTTAACTTTTGCAAAGCTTTCAGTCTTTGCACCATAAACTGCAAATAAAGAGACAGACAGCAGGGGCTTTTTCCCAGATTTGTTCAAGCTGCTGATATTGGGACTGAGTAATTGTAGAATTGTATAGGACCGGGGGTCTTGGGAAGAGAGGGAAAGCCACAATGTGCACTAATGGAGTTTATTGAAATAGCAAGCCTGGGCCAGTAAAACTGTCTTGTGTTTTTTCTTTAAATGACCTATATTTCATCCACTGCTTTCCTCTCCATTGCTGGAGGCTCAGAACTGGTTTGTACAGGGAAGACCATTGGTCTTTGAAAGGTTCTGTTAATGTCAGCTTCCTACAGCCTCCAAAAATATTTAGCCATATTTCTCAGCTTTGTGGCTTTCAGTGTGTAATTAAAACAAGGTTGTAGGTATCGTTCCTGACACACTTGCAAGGATGTCACATGGAGAATTTTGAAAAACATCTTTTTTCTTAATTTTTATGTTTAAATGGGACATATGCTGCATGGTTTTTTTTTCTTCTAAATTATATAAATAAACATGTACTAAGCAAACATTTTTTTTCAGTGGTTTCAGTCTACAGAAGAGTGTCACAGAATGCCAGACTGGTTTGGGTTGGAAGTGACCTTGAAGCTCTTCCAGTTCCAACCCCTGCCATGGGTAGGGTCACCTTCCACTAGAGCAGGTTGCTCCAAACCCCTTTCAGCCTCGCCTTGGACACTGCCAGGGATGGGGCAGCCGCAGCTTCTCTGAGCACCCGTGCCAACACCTCAGCACCCCCATAGAGAAGAACTTCTTCCTTATATCTAATCTCAATCTCCCCTCTTTTTGTTTAAAGCCATTCCCCCTGTACTGTCCCTACAGACTCTTGTCCAAAGTCCCTCTCCAGGTTTCTTGTAGCCCCTTTAGGCACTGGAGCTGCTCTCAGGTCTCTCCAGAGCCTTCTCCTCTCCAGACTGAACCAGCCCAGCTCTCTCAGCCTGTCTCCAGAGCAGAGGTGCTCCAGCCTTCAGAGCAATGGTTGTGACATAATATAAAACTGTGTTATTTTCTATCGTTCTGGTTAGCATTAACCAGAATAAATAGGATTTTTTGGTCTGGACTGTACATGGAATACCCTAAGTGTTTTCTTCTCATTAGCACTGAGTATCTCAGAAGATAAATTTTCCTAAAGGCAGACATGCTGTTGCTCTGAGAGGCCATCACTTCACCTGCAAACAGGGATGCCCAAGTCAACAATCTCCTGACTTCCAGCTTCCTGCTTTGCTGGTGGTACACCTGCGCCATGTCTTCCTCCCAACCCCACCTCTGCATCACAGTTCTATTAAATCTCTTCAGCCCACTTAAAATCCTGATGCTATTTTGGGACCCTCTCACCTCACCATGTAGGTGTCTAGGTATAAATAGGAATACTCCAGCAGCTCAGGTGATGGAGTCTGCAGTCTGTAGTGTACTGTTGCTCTGCACAAGGATTTCCTTCCAAATCTCACACATTAATACAGCTGCTGAGGTTGTGAATTTTGTCATTTACAATTCTCCCTCCTTTTCTGAAGCCCTCTATTAACCTTGGGATTATGCACACAGGTTTATATTTCAGCAGGATAATAACTGCAGGAAACTGCATCCACTTGGGGGGGAGGGAAATCAATTACAAGAAATCAACTAAAAGGCCAAATCAAATAGATAAAACTCAGCAGTGGGATGATGAAAGAAAACCAATGCAATGCTTCTTTTAACAGAATGTATCTATTTTCTGTGTGTGCTGCCTTGAGGAAATAAGTAGAAATGGGGTGATTTCATCTTCCTGGTTGCTAGGGGCTCATTTCTCAGCTGTAACATTGAGAGGGTGATGTTTTTCATTTTTTAATTAAAGAGGTAGGCAAAACAGAACTTGATGTTAGCTCTATCATAGCCATTAGGATGGTAGAGGTTTGTAATAGCAGCATTAAAACTGCTCCAAACAGAAGATGTATGGAACCACCTGGGTATGGAATAAGAAGGAGGGATGGGAGGAGATGGCTGTAGGAAAGGCAAGTGCTGTTGCAGTGCAGCATATTAAGTTCTCAGCACATCTGCATGTAGTCCATCAGGACACCCAGCAGAGGTAACAAAGGGGGAACGTAAAGCAAGGGACATCCTAAAAGAAGGGGCAATCCAAAAGACAAATCCTTTTCAAAAGCTTCCAGGTAAAACAACTAGATACTTCAATAAGCAAATCCCAACTCTTCACAGAAGTGCAACTGGATGGGGAGGCAAAAGATCATGACCACTTTCAGATCTGAAACAATACAAGACAGTCTCATCCAAAACCAGCACCTGAAGGCTAGCCTGAGGATGAGGAGATGATGGAGGCTAGGTAGCTGCATTCCTCTTTTTCCCTATTGCTGCAAAGAAACCTGGCCAAAGCACTGAGATGTTCATGGGTACAGGTAAACAGGCTACTTGAACATACAACATGTCACTTGTAGGAAGGTGGATGTGAGAGTGTTGCTGTAAGCTTCCCCTCCTATAGGTCTTGAGTGTTGCTATGCTGCTGCTAGAGAGAACCAATGTTAATTACAGCAAAATCTCTGGCTTAAGAGTTCAACTGCAGGTCTCCAAGTACAGCTCCCGTCTTCAGCACTGATTTCTGTGGTGTTCTGAACCTCTGAACATGAACCTTTGAACAATCACAGATAGCAAAGATCATTTTTTGCCTTGAACTCATTTGCGCCCTTCCCTACTATCCCACTTGCACAAAGAAAAGAAATGGCTCTGCCACGACAAGGTGATGGCCCTTTTACTTGTGTTATGGATCAGGTAAAGAATCAGAGATGTAAGCCTGGTTCCCAGTGTAAAGGGCAGCTGTCTCATTGCTAAAATGACTTCCAGAATGGACAAGGGCTTTTGTTTTTGTTTGTTTGAAAACAGTGCTTAAAACCAGAATGAAAGCAGTCAAAAATGTCAAAAGGTAACCCATTCTGCATTTCTGGATTAGTGATTTCATTCTTATTTTGTTATGTGTTCATAAAACGCTGCAAAAAGCTGCAGCTGCTTAGCAACATATCCTGAAATTCCTTTTATATATGTAAAGGAATGTATTGTGTTTATATACACAAGCAGAAAAGACTTTTTTTGTCCCCTTTTCTTTACAGTTCATAACACAGCCAAACATCCAGTCTGGAAACACTTCACCAGATGGACTGAGGTCCACACACTGTTACTTATCCTCCTTATCTTTAATGTTCACTTGTCTTGCCTGTTGAGATAAGGCTTCCACGGGCAGACCTGGCCACCATCCAGGGTCTGAGCAGTGCTCAGCCTTTCTTCTTGAGCCCTGAAACACTGTGCCAAGAGCAGGCTAAATAATGAGCAGTAAAAGGTGGAAGGAGCTCAAGCCCAGCGCTATCTCTGTAAACACTTTATTGTGCTTATTCCCTTTTCAAAGTCTTGTCTCGGGAAAACAGGAAGAAAAGTGGCCTCTTGCCTGCTGTTTTGGCATCAAGTGGCTTCTTCTGGAAGAGCATTTGGGTTGCTCCTTCCGTGGAGAATGAGCAAGCAGAGATCTCTGCGAGGAAATGCCTCCCCACCCCAATAGTCCTGTGTTATTTTAAATTACAGTGAATGCAACTTACAAACTGATGAACTTTTATCAGGTAAAGGGACTACATTTCCTGTTTTGTTATATGGTTTAAATTTGCAGTTTCAGGCAAAATTCTTTAAGCCAATACATATTGATGTGGGATCTACTCTTATAAATATTCCTGCACACGAAGTCGGTGCTGCTGGGTGAGTACCAGTAGAGACTGATAGTCTCCAGGAATCAGATTTAAATCTACATGAATCAGACTACAGTTTCACTGCTGTGATTCAACCTCGTTCTTAAGATTTTCTCTGTGGGAGACAGGGTAAATTCTAAGCTCCTGCTGTGAGGATTGTATGGACCCTCATGGGAGGGCATAATACAAATCACTGAGTATCAGAAACATCCTAGCTGGATTTAGACATGCTTATCTATTGCACTGAAACCTTTTGATCCTCATCACACAAATAATTCTAGTACCTGAAGAGGGTTAAACCTGCAACACCATCAGTTTGGACCAGGCTTTTATGGTAGCTCCACAGTAGCAACAATGCAATGAGTGTGATAGTTCAATCTACAACCTCAGTGAGTGCTCTTACACTTTGCTTATCAAATCTGAGACACAATAGTGTTCATTTGGAACCAGTCATTACAGACTAATTCTGTGCTGTATGATGCTTTCACTGCCTCAGGGACAAGGCATTTTATTTTTCCCAATGTATTATTGACCCTCTGTTATTAGATTTTACCCATGGCAGACATTTTGGTCCTTCCCCTTATTGCTTTTTGAGTTGTACCATATTTGTGAATTCCCAGGTGACTGTTCTAATGCACTTGGTATAAAATGCACTGCAACCTGTCTAAGATTTTGCTGCAGGCTCCAAAAGATAGACCTTGACTTGGGTTTTATTATGCTGTGAATCTATAAACAATAAAAATAGTAATAATAATAAAAAATCAGTTCTGAGCAAGGAATTACATCAAACTACTATTATTATATATTGAGTCTGACAGAATAGAAACATGTGTTTGCATCTACTCATTGAGTGTAATTACACAGGTAACTGAAACCATCTGAGGTGTCCTGAGGCATCTGTACAGGGCTGGTGGATATGGGAAGTATATTAGAATGTGCAATAAGTAGCCAAGCAAGGTTCCTTTATCAGACTAAGGATTTGTAATTGTGAGAGAGCCACGAACTCTCACTCTTTAAATACAGCGATTCATACACACATGGGCTGTTAACATTTGTAATCTCTTTTCCTGTGTTCTCACTGTTTATCTGGCCTGAATCCCATCTTCCCTTGAGGTTTAGTCTTGCAGAATCTCTAACCCTAGAAAGATCCATTGCTCTAGTAGGGCAAAACTGGACACTCAACCAGTAACTTGTGCCTGTTTAAGAGTCTTATAACAGGGCTGCCATTGTAAGATTTTAGCTGTTTTCAGCTAAAATGTAGGAAATGTATTTCCTGATTTAAAACAGACACTGCTGTAGACTATTCCCGCCATCCAGACCTTGTTTTGTAGGATATCTGGATAATAATTCCCAAGTGGTTAACACTTGGGCATGCCCATTCAATCTGTATTGTTATGTTATTGATAGAGTGCTTTCAGCCAGGGCATAGACTGAATTTGTAACGAGTGAGAATAATTGAGTGCAGGAGTTATAACTTGTTTCAGAACTGCAACACGACATCTGACAACAAAATCTATTCTATTGGTTGCATAAACTTTTGTTTAGATATTCCTTGAGGGATCTTTCCTGATAAAGTGCATTTTCTGCTAAGTTAATTATAAATTAAGAAGATCATAATTTAATCAAAGCAGAGCTCTATCTATGTTTGACAAGTCAATAACCATTCCAGTATGGATATGTGTGATGAATCATAGTAAGATTTAACTGGATGTCTTAATTACAAGAACCATTGGAATAGAAGAAAATCCAAACTAATTAAGTCTTTCTAGTCTAAAAATAAAATTGGGGGAAATGCACCATTTTGTTAAAACAATCTATTTCGCTATAAAAGATTATTCTTGTCATGATTGACCATTCTCATAATGAAGTCAGTGAATGTGCCATGACTGAAATGAGGAAGACAATATATTAATAAAAGATGAACTAGTCTTCTGTGTAGCTATCAATTTAGGATTTATTCCATGTGCCAGGATTATCTGGGGTACAAAAGTCTGGCAAAAAACTGTAGAATGACAGTGTTTTGTAATGGTTTTAAAGAAGACATAAACTAATCTTCTGGTCTAGAATATTCATTTGTGTATCTGTATATATACAGATATATGTGTACACACACAGATGTATATTTAGCATTTCTTTGGGTTATGGTGTCATTTATATTATATCATATTCAGTAAGATCGGTATGATGGTATAGCCAATCCCTTCAAGACATTTAAAGCTACAAAGTATGATATCAATATCTATGGTGTAAATGCTGTAGGTAATGAGCCACCAATTCTTTGAGTACTTACATTTCTAATAATCTGAATGTGTTTCCTTGTACAAAAACTGCTACTTTGTGGTTTCAGTATCTCAGATAACATTGTCAGTTTTAAGTGTATGCTGGTAACAACTGTGGTGCTCAGTCAAGATTAACGTCTTTCTTTATGGTATAAGCCACACAGAGAGGAGTAACAAAATCCAGGATGCAGTTATGCTGTCCTTGATTCCTGTCAATGTAATTGCATCTTCAGTTTTATCACTTCTCTCAGAGAAAAAGATCTCTACTAATGATGGAGAAATAGTGAGAAATTCCTGAAAATTGTCACTGTAAAATGAGTTTCACATTTATGCTGAGGCCAACAAAGTCTGTAATGCCTTAATTTGATGGAATTTCCTTAAATGTTGTTAATTACAATGGAGATGTGTACAGTTTGTATCAGTTCCTGTCAATTAAAATGAGTGTTAATATACTCTAATAATATTAGTATAGTTGTTAAAATAGAGAGAGCAGGGCATTGGATGACACTATTGTGGCAAATAGCATAGTGAATAGGCAGGGAATACAAAACTAAACAGCATAGGTACATGTCATGGAATTTCAGTTATTTAATAACTAAATAATATTTTAAAAACTTAATTGATTTAAGTTTAAAATGTATGTCTTTGCCAGAGAAAAACACAACTAAAATGCATACACTGAAATATCAACTAAATGAGTGGCATGTTTACATGTTCTTATTGCATATTCAGTATTGAAGGACCTGAAGCAGCAGAATGAGCTCAGAGACATGATCTGGTTCTCCCAGGTTAACAAGTTACTCCGTGTCAGCTGAGCCTTGCTAACTACCTACCTGTGGGTGGTAAGTACAAGCTAATGTGGTTTATATTAACTGCCCTTATCTGAGGTCTCAGTTGACAGATTGCACTGCATCAACTCCAGGCTCTGTGCTTCCCTGGACACCAAATTATGGAGTCACAGTACCCTGGTTGTGTGCCTGAAGGGATCAGGTGCTATCCTCAAACAAGTCTTGCAGTGATCACTTAAGACCTGACCAGGCCAGATTTTCTGCCCCATGACTACAAATGAGGACTATATCCACATCTCCTTGCACTGGTGGCTATAGATGACAATGAAGGCAAACCAGTGCAGACACAGTTCAGGACATGGGAACAGTCCTCCAAAAAGGGCTAAGAGCCTGCTCCCACCTTAGGAGCTTTCAGCAGACAGTGTCTATGAAAGCAAATTCATCATGGAGTTGGGAGATCTGGGTACAGCTTTTACTCAGCAAGACATTTCAGTCCATGCTTCAGAGTAGCTCAGCAAATCATCCCTCTGAATGCAATGAAGATTTCCACTTACCCCATATCTGACTACCTCACTGAATACCTTCCTTGTAGCCCTTTTGGTCATCTGGGGATGACCTTAGTTAAGCCTCTGAGGAGCTCATTGTACCAGGGTGCTGCTGGGGCCAAGAATTTAGTCAGGTTCAAAGAAGAATTGGAAACTTAAACAAATAACATGATTATTCAGAGCTATTATGGCTAATGCTAACAAAAAACTTTGTAAGAGGGAAAGCCTCATGCTTCTGGCTGTAGGCCAATCTCTTGCTCACAGCTTAAGACCTCCAGTTCCAGTTGCTCACAGAGATCTTCCATGCACTGCTCTCCAAGCATTGGCCATCATCAAAGATCACATGTAATTTCAATCGCACCAGTAGCACCAGTTTTGTCATTTCTTAAATTGTTATACCCTCTAAGCCTCTCCTTTTTTTAACCTCTAAAATGGGAAATCGTCAAACTTTAAAGGAAATTGTGGGTGCTTAGAAGTGCATTGGGTATTGCATCCTCTCCTAAAACTGCAGTGCTGTGAAGGTAAAAGTCACAGGCTGCACACTATCAGTAACAACAATAATGAGCTTGAATAACTGATTGGAGTGAACTGGTTGTAGTCTCATATGTCTGTAGCTAACAAGGGTAAGCCCTTCAAAATTTTCTGTCCAAACGGAATGATAGAGATGAGAGCTTGTTTGTTGGAAAAAGATTTCATCTCACTGAAAGAAAGCCTCTGACTAAAATAAAAAAGTTCCAAGGAAAACAAACCAATTTTCCTCTCAAATTACCCATTTCCACTTTGTGTGTGTGTATATATATAAAATCTGTAAAGTCTGAGTTTAAAGACTGGTTATAAGATTGCATAACACAAGTGTTCTGAACTCTTTGTCTACTAAAATCCAGCTTTTTGGATAGGTGACAAATTTATAATGCCTTTTCAGTGCACATTTGAATAAGAACTCCATTAAATGATATTTCGGTAAGTGTGAAACGTGGTTTATTTTGCCAATATCATCAATAAATGTAAAAATCATTTCCACAGAATGTGGAAATTCTGGGGTTTTGCTGTCAAAGCTGTTAAAAGAATCAAACACCTATAGGCAATGGATGGGGGCTCTAGCTAAGATGCCTGTTTGGACTGTCCCTGTGTTCATTTAAAATGCAGGGTCAGGCATGTCAGGGGAATGGTTTACTCAAATACATTCAGTTGCTTGTAAGTTTGATATCACTTATCTTAGGAAACAGAGGACTGTTGAGACCCTGGCATTCATATGCTCTAATGCTGTTCTGCTTTCATAACTTCTGATTATCGGAGTCATGGGGTAAATCTGGGGTTTTCTTTGTATTGTAGAGTCTAATTGCAGTTAAAAACAAAGCATAAGCTGTGTGCTGCATTCAGCAGATGTAAGCGTGCTTATAGGTGAAAACGACTGCAATTATGTTAAAATATATGCATCTGTTGTAAATAGATTCCATGGATTTTGAACGGATTAAGTTAAATTCATCCAGCCCTCCTAGTGTGGGCACAATTACAGATGCTTTATATTGCTATAACTGTCCCTTCGAGTGATACAAATGCATTCACACTGACTTAAACCAAATCACATCCAAAGTTAAAGTCACACTGTTTAACTTTTGCACTTTAAAGGAGGAGTGAAACTTCTGAAAGGAGATTTCTGCTTGTATTTGGTGCTGTGACAAACATTTTAAAGATGTCTGCAAGCAAACATAGGGTGATAAATTGTCACGTTATAAAACAGCACGTAACACTAGTGCACAACAGAAGCTCTGTCCTTCCAGCAAGGAGCAAAGAGGGATCAGGGCTGCTGCATGAATTTTCCTGCAAGGTCTTTAGTAGCCAGACTAATCCCAGACACACCTCGTGCTGATCATCACACAAAACTTTCTGGGAGGCTTTCATCCCCCAGTCCTTTCCTTCTTCTCTCAGCGGAGCTGCCTGCTGGACCTGGTGATCCTGCTTCCTTACGAAGGGAAAGAGCCTCCACCTACCTTGGTCTCCTTCCCTCCCAGGTTCCTCACTCTCTCTCTCCCCCTCGGGCTGGCAGGATTCCTTGGGCAGAGCATGCACTCAGTTCACAGGGAGCAGTCGCAGCCACAGGAAGAATGCAGAAGCACAATCAGAAGGAGCACCTCTACAAGCTGCTGGTGATCGGGGACCTGGGAGTGGGCAAAACCAGCATCATCAAACGTTATGTCCACCAGAACTTCTCCCCTCACTACCGGGCCACCATCGGGGTGGACTTTGCCTTGAAGGTGCTGAGCTGGGATGCTGAGACTGTGGTACGGCTGCAGCTCTGGGATATTGCAGGTGAGTACAGAGGAGAACCCTTTGCCCCATAACCTATCCAGAGACAATACAAAATATAGACCCAAATTAATGTCTAGTAATCCTTAAGTTGGAAGCTACCAGTGCCTATGTGGTGAGGGAGAATACTTTATGGGCAGGTTGACATTGTGGAGTTTCCTAAAGCCAGCAGACCTCTAAACAAGGGGTGAAACTTGTCCTGTCTGATGTTCCTCCCAAGCCCCCAGACATGTGTGGGGACATGGGCACCCCTCTTCGACTGCCCCACTTCTCCTGCAGCTGCAACTGTTCATCTTGCCTTATTATACTTACAGATCCCTGTGATGGGAGGGAGAGAAACAAGAATTTCCTGTTCCAACTGTTTATTTGGTGGAAGAGATGAGGGGTTGAACAAGATGGCTGAAATCATTTTTATAGTTTAATAAATAAGGAAAAGTACTGAGTTATTTTCTCAAAACACTTCCTTCTCCCTTTCTTTCCCTCTCTTCAGCCCAATGAAACATAACTTCTGACATGCTTTGAAAAGAGAAGTGTTTCTCTCTGGCAATAATCCTGGTTGCTAAAATTTATTTACTCATGTTTACTGTCCTTATGCCAACACCAAGCAAACGAAGATCATTTACTTTGTTAGGAGAAAAAGAGCAAAGAAATAGAGCTATCCTTGCATGCTTGCATAATTAAAACCCCACAGACTTCAACACTGCTGCTGTCAGTGCTTTGGAGTTTTTATATTTGGCTTCCAATTAAATCCACAATTTTTTTTGGCACCCCACTTACTAGGAATTAATTCCTTCTGATTCAGTCCACAGAATAGACGTTTATCTTGGTGGCATCTCTTGCATGCTTTAAGCAATGGTTTCTCATTTAGTGACCTTAGGAATCCAAGTCCAGCTGTAACACAATACTTACAGCAAAAAGGAAGATGTTTTAAAACCTTAATTAAGAAGTTACATTTGTCAAGCAGGGAATAGAGTTGAATGTTACATCAGCTGTTAGGTAACTGGGCCAGCCTGTGGCCTGAGCTGTGGGTTCAGCGATCTAGTCTGGAACGGCACAGAGTAAAACTAGTGAAATGGGAAAATTCTTAACATTCTTAGGAGCGGAGGGAGTGCCTTTCTTCTGCACTGAGCTGCCTCATGTCTGAGCTCTGAATTTGGCACCAAGGCACCAAAACTTATGCAACAACACTGCAAAACCTGCATAACCTTGGCTCTTTTATAATCAGTAAAATCTTGTGGGTTTATTGTATTTAATACATATATGCTCTGTTTATTAAGAGCTGGAATAATGGGGTAAGCTTTGCTTTTATTGCTCGCCAGTTATAATAAATACGTGCACATCCAGAAGTTTCCTGCATGAGAAAGAGCGTTTAATGGTAGATTCTGTATGCATCAGGGACTTAAAGAATGCATTTTGCATGGCTTGTTTCAGAGATGTATTACACTACTAATCATGTGCTGGAGGATCATATGATGTAGCTTTCAGTCAGGCTGCAGAAGCAATTGCACCAAGTTGTAGTACTGAATGACTAGCATGCTTTCTGAGTTATCACACATGACAGAGAGAATTACACCACAGTACTAAATTTCATATGAGTTGCTCAATTCAAAGCATCTCTGTGAAGGTCAAGACAGTGGCCAGTAATAAAGACTTGCTGTCTCAGTTTTAATGACTTCTGTGTAAGGAGCTTCAGCTGTTGATAGATGTACATAGCATAAGTTCTGTAAGCAGCACACTGAATTCCGATCAGCGTGGTGCTGGCATAGAAGTTACCATGAATAAGGCATCTGGCTGGGGAGAAGAAAATGTTTAAAAATGAAAGTGAAATAAAACTGCTTAGAAATATGGAAGAAATGGAAATGCTTTGTCCTGGCTGAGTCTGGTCACATATCATCACTTGGAAAACACACATATGAAAGGAGAAGAGAAAGGAAAGTAAAAACTCTGGTCTAGAACATCCTTTTTCTTTAAGTGGAATCTCTATTTCTAGACCATGCTTATCTTTGGAGATAAAGAAATAAAGTTTTGGTCCATGTTGAAGGACTCTGGTTTTTTCATTCAGGACATCTTAAATCAAAGTAAATGACACAAATCTATCAGTAATGTCTGGTATCAATATTTACATGTTTCTAGATGTACGTGGGTACATGTGCATATATATATCAATTATCATTTTAGCTCTTACATCCTCTCCTCCCTCTCCATTATATAGCCAGTGAACTTGCCACTAAGTATAATGTGCACGTCACTGTGTGGGTCAGTGGGTAGTAAATTGTTTAACAACGTAGAAATAATCTTCTCAAAAAGATTTTGAGTAAAACTGGTGTCAAGCTCATCTGCATTAATAGCAGGATTTACATATAAAGTGACTTCATTGGAGCAGTGACGCACTCCAGCTGTGGTAGGACCACACAGTTTACCCTTACAGACATAAGAAGAAGCAGCAAATTTGGTTCATCTGGTTCTATCTAATTTCATAGATCAATGTAGTATGTATTTCTTTAAAGTATTTTTCTATATTCTTTGATTTGGTGAACAAAAGTATAATAAGATCTAATAGCTAAATGCTGAAACTGCATTTATTTAGGTGAGACATAAATGCTGAACATAAGGGAACTAAGCATTAGAAAATTTAATTCAGGGGTAAGGTAGATTCTGCATCACATGCTACTACATTAAGACTTGGATATTTTTTGCAACAGATAATATATTCCTGAAGCTATGGTTGCTAGACAGGAATAACTGGACAAAGCTTCATGGTTTAGGCTGTTACAATTTCTGCACCAAGATTAAAATCTATGACTTTAAAATCTATGATTTTATGTCTGATTCAGTCAAGTGCCTAAGTTTGTAGGGGCTGAATTTTCACTGTTGTGTCTGGGTTGAGATATACATGGTGAAAGTCTCTCTGCCTTTCATTTCCTCACAGCAGTTCCAAATTATTTCATTGAACGTCCCAAATTCTCTGTTTTGGTGTTTATGTCCCTGTGAAAGTGTCAGTGCTAGTCATACATCTTTAAATCTTGGTCCTCAGCCAACTGGTTTTGTTTCCTTATCTTTTTTGCTGCCTCTGCATGGTATCCTTTAAATTAATTACCAGACTGATAGAAGGAAAGCTTTAAATGAAACTCTTAATCCTATTTTGAGTGAGAGTGCTGTGGTGTGGTGGCCCTGCAGACACAGGCTGGGGCGCTTTTGCAGAAACCAAATATTGTAGGCAGCAGATCCATGTGTGTTTGCTACTCGCTCCTCTGCAAGGCTGTTCTCAGTGCTACAGTCTGTGCTTTGTGTCCACACAGCCCTCAGATCCCTGAAGACCAGCTTTAAGTGCAGATTTACTGCAAGGAGTAGTGATGTGAGTGCAACGAAGGGCAGGGAACAGCTACTTTTCCACAGCCCTGTCAGCATAGCTGTTATCCCTCCTATTGCATGTGTGTGGGCTGGAGAATTCATCAAATATGTTGGTTTGCCTCTATAAGGCTTGTTCTCATCTCTTTATAAAGAGTTGGACCAACTGTTTGCAAACATCCACTCAAAACCAGTGGTAACAGAGCACTTTCATTTCCTTTCCGTGCAACTTTCACTTCTAGAAACATCAGCCTTTGCACAGATATGGCCAAATGTTTCAGCAGTTGTAATGTTTCTGTTATGCTCCAGAATGAGTAAATGGGCTCTTCACTAATGCAAGGCACAGCACATCCGTAGCGATTAGGCTTTTATTGGCTGCTGAGCACTGCAGTATATATGCATAAATAAGATAGTCATGGTGATTTCTAGGCTAAGTTACCTTGAAATTACTGTTATGCAAATATAAATAAGTCCATGCTAGTGGTGGTTTTATTTCAGTATAGATCTGCTGTGAGATCCATGGGCCAGATCCTGCTGACAGCCTGCTTTTCCACATTCTGGGGTGAACACCCCATTAAGGCTAGCTTAGGTTTCAGCCCATAAAGACAATAACTTGAATTCAAGGATGAAAATTATGAAAGTTATATTGAAATTAAAGGTTCATTGAAATGTTTAGATCTTCTTCACAATTTCCAGCTTCTTAGTGCTGCCTGAAGTCTCTCTACATAGCAGTTGTGGTTCCCAGTAGCTTTTGCCTCTTAGGACAACGGATGGTGCAAACTGCATTGGAAAATTGGGCATTAGGCAGCTTTAATTAATTTTTATGTTGCACTATAATTCAGACACTATGGGAGAGATGGTGGAAATTATCTGAGTTTTAGCACTTTACCATTAGTTTTAATAATTTCATCAGAAATGATAGTGATTAGTGGCAATTGTAGATTTCTGTACAATTCATGCTGGCAAGTTGATGTGGGGTGAATTTTTATAAGCTGTGAAATTTCAGCTGTTTTCTGCTTTAAGCCCATGAAATGGTATCTATCCCTGTAACAGAGGTGCCACTGAGGTTAGGAGAGATGAGCAGGAAGGTGCTATTTAGACAGGGAGCCCTTCCCATTAATGGAAATGTTGTTTTGGCACCTTGGTCTCACTGGGTTCACTTTAAAGTGGGATAGAATTCATCTGGTTTAACAATTAGGCATCTTGTACCGAACCATCTGAGTGTAAGATACTCACCCTGGTCTCACTGGGGGTTGAGGGTAGAGATTAAATACCTCCAAGAAGCTTATGAGACCACTCTTAAATGTCTGTTCTTGCTGGGAAGATGCCCTCGAGATACCTCAGCCTCTGACTACAAAGGGACCCTAATCTTAGGCCCACCCCTTAATTTTGTGGAACCTAAATTAGGGCTGATGAATCACAACATAAAGCACCATCTCAGTGGGCAAAGGCCATCAAACTTGTGGGATTTGATGCCAGATGCCAGTGGCCTTTGCAAGGGTTGCAGTAAAGTACAATGGTGCAGATCAAACAAACATCTCACAAGTTTCTGACCCTTCCAATGAAAAGCAAAACCCATCTCCCTCAGTCCTTCTTGCAATAAAATAGATTCTAATATTCAAGGTCGCTGTGAGATGCCACTGAATGCCTAATGATTGATCTGTTTTCTAACAGGCTTACTGCTGAAGCCATTGTGCTGGTGAAAACCTAAGGCCATATTCTGATACCTTTAATACATCAAACTGTTCCCATTTTCATGAGTAATTCTGCTAAATTAACAAGTTTTAGGAACCTCATCTAATAGATAGGAATTTGTTCACATAAAGGAGAATCTCTGGAAAAAGAGATTCCTCCTGGGTCCTTAGACACAGTATTTAAGTCTCCAAGCACAATGCAAACAGTAGAGATCATTTTTTTTTACAATGTAAATAAAGTAAAAGTAAAGCCATTATGCAGTGACATAAAAGTCTGAGGTTTACAAACCATCTTTTTCCATTCAAAATTGCTTAATATCTATATGCAAAGAAGGTTCATATCCTTATTGCAAGTGCTGGGAGAAAAAGACCACTTCAGAAAGGGTTTACACACATTATTCAGCCAGCAGCTCTGTTCTTTCTTTCTTTCTCTTTTTTTTTCAAAGTACAGTGGAAATTGATGAGCTCTCTTCCCCTACATAAAGCTGCTTTTACAAACACATTGGCTTTTCTGTGCAGTGAAAAACCGTTATCTGCAAAAGCAGGAGGAGGAATCAGTGGCATATTATGTCAGAACTTTGTGGGCCACTGTGAACCAGAAGATCACATCATAGGAGTCTTTTATTCTTCTAATAACTTTGTGATGAACTATTTATGTTGCAAATTAACAATATAGTTCTTGTTCTATATACCACCTATCTTAGAGATCTGTTTTCCAATAAATATGTGTAAGGCCCAAGTTTAGTTCGTACGTCATCCACATCTCATCTACAATGTCAGCATTTCAAGAACTCTGCAGAAATATAAAGTATCACTGAAATATACTATGCATCAAAAACTAATTTTAGATGTTGCTGCTTGCATTACTGCAAGCAGAAGTCAGACCTTGACTTTTGTTTGAAGGCACCTTCTTGCAGATGAAAGAAAGTTGCTCAACAAAGAGATTATTGAATAGCACATGACTTGGCCATTCATCTGATTAGCCCAGTGATAGGAATCATAAGACATTTTAACAAATTGCAGCCATGAGAATCTTTCAATATGAACTCACATTTCCCAGAGATTTTGCATTTTCAGCTTGCTTTATCAGTGGAACACTGTTTGTTTAAGGTAACACTCACCTCCCCCCCAATATTAACTTGGAGAAGATAGATACCAACATTTGGTTCCTGTATCATTTGAATGGCTTCCTCCTTGCTGCAACAGCTAGAGCGTAAATCTGAAGTTAAATGTCACAAATGCAGAGTGTTGACCCCGTAAGTGCATTCAGTGCTACTTCCATTAAATGAAACTGCGTGGGTCTAGAAGCCCAGTAATCAGCAGTCTTCAGTTCTCAACACAGCCTTACATCTGACAACACATCTTCCAGATAAAACCTCCACAGGTGGTCTTGCTAAGGTCAGAGGCAGACTGACAATCTTCTTGTCTTCCTAACCTTCTCAAAAGTACGCCCATTGAGAAAATAAGGCTAGAAACAGGTTTGCACTGAATGTTGTTTATTTTCATCGCCCCTTTTCTCATCTATGGAAACATATGTACAAATAAAGAGTTTTGTTAAACTCTTGCAGTTGTATTCAAGACTGCTGTTGTGAGGTGTTTCAGGAATTTATAATTGCTCTTTTCAGATCACAGCTCAGCAGTAGACATCAATAGAAAATCTATTTTTTTTTTTACTTAAAGAAAATTTCTGTGTATTTTATTTCCATTCCTGGAAATGCTGTTTCAAAATTCCCATGAAAACAACATGTGTATAACAAACCCACATCCTGACGCCAAGTGTGTTGATTTTTGTATTGATCATAGAAAGTGATAGACATTGACAAACGTCCATGTGAAAATATAATAATATATTGTTAGCTGACAAAAACACTGTAAATAACTTCCAAGAAATACTTGGAATTCAGCAAGTAAACCCATAAAGCTTCTGAAGAGAGCTAGTGTGAAACGCCTCCTCCCAGATCTTTTCACCACAGTAATACAGCTTTTTCTTAGAACACTTTCCATATCTGCAAAGCTTTAAATTCACTTCTCTCACCTCTATGTTTTAGTTTGCCAGTAAATTCACAATGACTCTAATGCCTGCTATGGCCTCAGAATATGTTACTCTTGATTATTACCACTTACATGAGAGTAGGCAGGATCCTCTTCCTGCACGAGCAGATCAATTGCTAGGTGTTGCTCACAAAATACCATAGTATTGAGCAGCTTCCAATCTGGTATCAAGATTTCTTGTGACTCTTGTTTAAAGTCCTGTAATGTACACCAAGACCCTTGGTACTGTCCATGCTTTGAAGTCTGGCAGCATAATAAGACTGTACACTGAAGCTTAAGTTTGTCATAAAGTTATTAACTTTCCTTGGTCTTTTGCTTTGAAAGTCTTTTTTTGTGCTATACTTTGTTGTATTTCAATGCAAATTACTTTAGCATAGTACTTGTCATTTTTTAGACAAAGAGCACCTTTCTAGAGACTTACAAAAATTAAGTCCTACCTTCAGTAATGCTCTCTTAGAAAACATGCTATATGAAGTATTGACCTAGACTGGAAGCAATGATTTTTACAAAGAGGCAATTTTTTTTCTCTCTCCTTCTTTCTTTATCACAGGTCAGGAAAGATTTGGAAACATGACCAGGGTATATTACAGAGAAGCCATGGGGGCATTTATTGTCTTCGATGTTACAAGACCTGCAACGTTTGAAGCAGTGACAAAATGGAAAGAGGATTTGGACTCTAAGTTGGTTCTTCCAAATGGCAAGCCTGTGCCGACAGTCCTTTTAGCAAACAAATGTGACCAGGGAATAGATGTTCTTATGAGCAACGGCATCAAGATGGATCAGTTCTGCAAAGATAATGGGTTCGTGGGCTGGTTTGAAACATCAGCCAAGGTAACAAACATTTCCATTTATTTTTCAGTGTTTCTCCAAGTACAGTAAAGTTGGTTCCTGAAATAATTCACTCATTTTAAATGTGTGCCTTGCAAAGCTCCAATATTGGTGGAATTAGTTAAAGTTGAATTTGTAAATTAATACATTTCCATTTGTTTTAGTCCTGTTATTGCAAAACAAAATTATTGCTCAGTCAGGTTAGACAGGTTTTTGGGCAGCATGGTCTAGTGGGAGGTGTCACTGCCTATGGCAGGGGGCTGGAACTAGATGATTTTAAGGTCTTTTCCAACCCTAAGCACTCTATGATTCTATGAATTATATGCAACATTCTGAACTGCAGCTGCTCTAATATGATAGACCAGCAGTAAAGTATGAAACTCGTTAATGGCTTACTGTGTATGGGCCTGGGAAGGAAGATGACCTTTGGCAAGACAAAAAAGATACCTCTTATGAATGATATTCATAACAATATTTCATAATTATTAGCAGAGAATTCTCTCTAAATATTTATGCAAACACTTTGCCTGATTTGAGACAATAACTTTACTCTGCTAGATTCCAGAAAAAGTCAGGAGAGTTGTAGCACTTGTATGATGCTTAATGTTACAAGAATTCATTCTGAAAAACTAGTAAAAAAATAATCACATTTCTGGGAAGGATGGAAAGAGTAATGGTCAAAGTGATGAATAAGCTGCTCTGAGGTTCAATTCCTTGCCGTGGTACAGATTTCCTGAATGCCTGTAAGAAAATGAAGACAAGAATCAGATAAAGTACAGGGACTTTCAGAGTATAAAGGCCCAAGGTACAGTGCTCCTGTGTATCCATTTGAGATATCTAATATAATCTCAGTGCATGTAAGTTTTGGAGATCCGGCATGTGAAATATTGATTTGAAAACAGCAATTCAATGTATATTGTGTTTATGAAAGCTGGTGTCATCATTAAGTGGGAACATTTCAATGTGTTAAATGTGAACCATTTAGTTCTGGTTTGGTCTAGATTGTTAGTAGTGAAAGACAAAATGCTACATTCATTTGCTTAATTGACATTAACAACGTTATGAAAACTTTGTAAGAACCTCTGGAGTGTATACTTGTATTTTACTCTTCTGGTCTCGACTCATTTAAGCATCAGTATTTAAAAGAAATCTCACTTGTAACAGCAGAAGCAACAAAATATGACTACAACAAAGTCCTAAACTACCTCAAGCATTGCATGAACCCAATTTTTTTTTATGGACAGTGTTTAATTCTAATTTAAGAAAGAGGCCAAGATCTCTTGCATGTCACTAGAAGATGTGGAGAGTTAGGGAATGGTTACAGGACAACCTATTATTATTTCTGTAAGGATTACATATTCTGGCCCTTTCCAATACTATGTTAGGTGTCTAACTGTTTTTCAAGCTACAAATAAAATGAAGTACTGGGTTGTATTTATTCGGAATGCGGTCCACCAGTGATGTGTCATACTGTATATGGCAGTTTTCTTCAGAATTACTTTTTCTTCATTTCTGATGTGTACATGAGTCTGCATTACCCAGGGAAGAGATCTAGTTCATTAGAAACTGGGGCATGAGGGAAAACCGCCACAATCACAAGAGAGAAAGGAGTAATAACTTGTTTTAAAATGTCTACATCTAAAAGACTTTCAAAGAGAACAAGAAGGAACAGGATGGACCAATGTATAGAGGACCATAATTTCATTATCTTGGGTTTAGATTAGCAAAGTCATGCAGTGGGTTACTGCTTTTTGGCTTATGAGCAAACAATCTATATCATGAACTCCATACGTCTGTCCCCAGCAAACGCCTGTCCACCTCTTAAAAGCAACCACAATAATTGTGACAAGAACCATTTCAGGTCATGTCAGAGAATGAATGTACAATTTCAAAGATCACAATAAAGTTTTACCATGATGATGGAGCCTGTGTTGAGCAGAACTATGGAAGCATGAAGGACTTAAACAGGGGAAGTTTAGATTAGATCTGAGGAAGAAATTCTTTAGTGTAAGGGTGGTAAGGCACTGGAATGGGTTACCCAGGGAAGTTGTGAATGCTCCATTGCTGGTGGTGTTAAAGTCCATGCTGGACAGAGCCTTGGGTGACATGGTTTAGTGGGAGGTGTCCCTGCTCGTGGCAGGGGGGTTGGAACTAGATGATTTTGAGGTCCTTTCCAACCCTAACTATTCTATGATTCTATGATTCTATGATTCTATGACATGTAAAGCATAAAATAGTCACAATGGAGGAAAAGCTTTTCAGGTTTCTTCTAAGCCACATAGAATTAAGATATAGATTTATTTTAAACAAAGTTAATACCTAGATTCTTCTTACTTTATCTATCCCAGAAACCCAAGCAGCCCTCAGATTACCAGTGCGATCATGTAGAAGCAGAAAGAAATCCTTTTCTTCAAAAGCCACTGTGAAGGGAACAGTAAGCGTTGAGGGCACACAACTCTCTCATCAGATTCTTCTTTGTTGCTTTAGACTAAGGGTTAGGATCTGTTATTCTGTAATCCCCACACCTGATATCCACACAGAATTGGAGACTCCTTAAAATGATGCAAATAAGAATCATTCCGCTGAAGTTGGTAGAATCACAACTTTTAGGCTTAGAATAGTTTTCCTATTTGGTCTGTGTTCTGAACGAAAACCTATGGGGTTTTTTTCTAAACAAAAGTTATTATTACTGCTGTTTTAAAATACTGGATGTTGTATGTACTTGGTGTTCTCTCAGCCGAAGGCATATTCAATAATTGAACCCAGGTCCTGGGAAAATAAAAACCTAGCTATGTTTGCTATTGAGGTTAAAAATCTCTTTTCTGAAGGAGAGTAATACTGGCAGAGAAGTCGTCACATTGCAGCTAGCAGTTTTAGCAGTTCAAATAAGTAATAACTCTCTTTTTTTTGGTGGTATCCTGGAATAATTAGATCTCCAGAGGTTTTCTGGAGACGTGCTTGGAAATGTTATAACCTTCAGAGCAAACCAAATGTGATTTGTGCATTTTGGAAAAACAGAGATGATTACTGACAAAAATACATGTTCTAGCTCTGGTTGCCTTGCAGAAAGCAGAATCATGAAACTTGCCTACCATATTTCAAGCTATCAGTGGTCTGAAATTTTTTGTCTGTAGAACTGGCAGATTACACCAAAACCATCACCTTATTATTCCCTGGTGCCGTTTTTTTTAAGTCACCAACTTTACAATTAAACATTTGAGCCACCTAATGCATTCTCATGTATTATTTTTGATTCTTACATTAATCTAAAGGAAATGGCAGGGGGGTTGGAACTGAATGATCCATAATAAGGGCCTTGTTGGGCAACAGCACAATGCAGTCACAAGTTATACGTATCACCATATATGCAGTGGAGAGCTTGTTATCTTTTATATGCATGTATTTAGTTTGACCATATTGATTGCAGTCTGAAAGGCACACCCCCAGATTGTCATGAAATAACCCTTAATGGTCAACTCTTTAATGAATTTCATGATAGCATCTATTGTGAAAGATTCATTCTTTTAAAGGAAGAAAATGTCTCCTTCCTGCCACACATTTAATTATCCAGCATATGGCCAGAATAGCTGAGAGTTTCATACACATTTCCAAGTCTTTAAACTGTTTTCACCAGCATTCCTAGTTCAAAGAGGTGAGCTTTTGACTTGGGTTAGAAAAGCAGCAATTTCTAGCTTATTATCGCTTCATGATGAAAACGGAACTTGTACATCAAAGCAGACAAGTCAGGCAAAACTAAATGCGGTTGAAAATGTCTACATCAGAAATACCTCACGACTGACCACAGCTGTGTTGTGATTATGCTCCTCTTTTCTCTACAGTAATTCTGCTGTCAGCAATAAGAATTAAGAGAACAGGCATTCGTGTTTTGTCCGCAATGCCCAGGAGGGCTGGATGCTGTGTTTTTCATGTTCTATTTGAACACATTATATTTAGCCCAGGAAAAAGTTGCAGAATCTTTCCTCTTCTAAGAAACCTGGATAATAATGTATGTTTTCTCCAGCTTTTGGTCTGACAGGCAGTCCACAGTGCATCTTATTGTCCAAATGCTGGGCTAGGCATCAGAAGTCCTCTTTGACACTGATCTGCCAGATGACCTCCAAAAAGTCACTCTTCTCTGATTCAGCCTCTTCTTCCACAAAGCAAGGACAGCAACTCTGCTCATCTTACCAGTGAGCTCTGTGAGCAAACCAACTTCACTAGCCCTTGTTTAAATTAAGTCATGAATTCTTCAGTTCTTCTGACTGGACAATTACTATGAAAGTTGAAAAAAAGAAGCTGTACAGTAGAGGAATGTGATATGTGGTTTTGATTTCCATAAATATAAACAAGGTTTGGACATTTATTTGAATTAGGCTGACACTACAGCTAATCTGCGGATCTGGTAGGTCCAACCAAAGCAATCAATTTGAGACTGCCAGACCCAGTTAAGGATGTATGGGTGCCTACACTGTCTTTTTAATCCACTCAAAAAGAAAAACAACCCAGTCTGATCAATCTCACTGCACAGAGTCCTAGAAAATATTTCAGCTTCTGCCATGAGCTAAGAAATGAAGCTGACACCCAAGGCAGAAGCTTTTACATCAAATATACTGTTACTCTGTGCAGGATGCTTTGCAGAATTTGTTTCCTGTAACTAGAAGAGAAGTTGACTCAGATTATCCCACAGGTATTAGAGTTGTCCTATAGCTTGCTGTATCACTTTAATGAAATACGCTATTCAGTGCTGGCCAAAAGCTGGGAATTCACAGAACCATAAAATTGTGGAGGTTAGAAGGTCAGCTATTCAAGCAATTTCACTGGAAAACATCCAATCAGTTATAAGAATTCAATATGAGAAATTCCGTTGTTTTCAAAGTTGCAGTCACAGAAGTTCACATCCATGAGTTTCATGTTCATGCATCTAAATGACTTTTAACTTGCATGGTTGTGTTTTGCTAGAAACACGGCACATCAATATAGTACAACATCTTCATAAAGCTCTACTGCTGGCAGTTTCCCAGGGAGCTCTGCTAAGACATCATGAGGAGCCATTCTCTCAGACTGCTTGCTCCAGGGGAGTGTCAGTTAAAATATCTCGAAAGTGGTTTCCCTGCTCAAGCATTTTGGTGCACTGTAGAGATAAAATGCAGAAGATGGGAATTAGATGTAATTCCCATCTAATACCTGACTATTTCAGAATTCGTAAATGTTTACTTCAGGGAAGTTGATTCCCTTCAACTCCAGTAATAGAGTCTAAGGTCATGACTTCAAGTAGTGCTTAGACATCCCCATATGCTCATGTTAGGGAACTATGCCTGCATACACTTTGCTCCTCACCCTGACTTTCAAGGTAAGACTCAAAAGCATCAGATTCAGTCAGAGAAAGAAACTACCCAAATGCAGATAGGGAGCAGTTTTATACCAGAAAACAACCAGACAAAACTAATATATCTGTATGGCAAAGAAAGAGGTTTCATCTGAAAGTGAGAAAGGCCCATAAAGCTAGCAGAAGCCTTTTTCGTTCTGTAAAGAGCTAAGAGACCAGTCTAGTCTGCAGAGATAGATTTCATGTATTAAAATGGAATGCTCTAAATGTTAATGTTCTGCATCTGCATTAGAGATGACAGATAAAGGGGAAGGCAATCAGAATGAAAAGAAGCTTGCTGAGCGTGTGTACTGCTTTGAGACCCATTCAATAAAGTATTTATTTTCCCTTCAGTGGATTGTTGCATTACAAAACTATGACATTACATCCCATAGCAATAGGTTCAAAGGTTTTAAATCATGCAACTGTCCTTTCCTGCCCTTAGTTGCAATTCTTTCCATAGAATTGCCCTTTAAAAAGATACATCTGAAGGAGATAGATCTACAAAGCTAACTGTAATTTCATTTGTCTTCCAGTGCTCCTTTCTGGCTTTCAGAGATTGCTCAGAGCTATCTCCTTTGCCTTTCTTTGTATTGTAATAAAGAGCAGCATGTGCTGATTTTCACTCTTGCATTCCTTCTTGATGGGGTCAAGAGAAAGACCAACTCTAGTGATCAGACATCATCACAGGAGCTGGGTTCAGGTTGATGCAGGGTAAGCCACTTAGTGCTGCATTAGCAACATATTTCTTGCATCACTGGCTAATAGTGGCTATCAGGTGCTGTGATTTACTGAGGCACAGAAGTCACAAACATGGGTTAGACACCTCAGGGGACAGGGAAAGGGGAGATGCCCAGGAAAGGGTTTCATAAAAGCTAGCCTCCTAAATCAGGCTGTCAATGTGAGAATAGAGGAAAAGCACGAAGGGAGGAGAGATAGCAACAAAGGAACCATAATACAGGTAAAATTGTTGATCTTGCAGTAAAAACTCTCCCACAAGCCTTGAGAAGGAAAAATATTGATGTGTTCCTACCTTATCATAAGACTTCAAATATGCCATCTCCCACTTTGCATCTAGCCACCATGTACTGGGTCATGCAGTTTCCTTTGTCAGGGGCTCTGCTTTTTTTCCATTTGATAAATGGCCATAGCAGCGCTTTGTTATTCCAGAAAGATGCCATGTAAATCACAAGTCAAAGATGCAGTGCTGAGCAATAGAAGCCTTAGAAGTAGTATAGGTAGACAGACTTTCTGCTGGGTTTGGAGAACTGTAAAGCTAGAAGCGATATGGAAGAGGCTGGAAAACAAACTATGGCTCTACAGATATGCCTAGTACCATGTCAAGAGCTAGATAACCTGTGAATATGACATTAAGAAGTGTCTCTATCAAGGAGATAGAGTAGGCCCCTCAGTAAGTCCTAAAGAAGAAGAGAGGAAGAGTAAGAAAGGAAGAAAAAAAGAGAAAGTGGGCAAGAGGAAGAGAAAGAAGAGGAAGTGAAAGAAGAGGAAGAGAAGGCAAGGCAAAGCAAAATGCAAGGGAAGGTAAGGGAAAACAAAGGAAAGGCAAGGCAAGGAAAGGAAAAGAAAGGCAAGGCAAGGCAAGGCAAAAGAAGGAAGTCTGAACAGCAACAATTATCACAATTCCCATAGTGTCTTGTGTAGAATAAAAGCCAAAAGAGAGACAACAGTTAAGGGATTTCAACACAGAGACCCACTGAAAGACATCTTTTTGATCTGTGTCATTGGGGCTGTTTCCATGTTTCAGCACAACTAGTAGGGTGTCTGTGATTGCTCCTCTCTGTACAATCTTATGCTTCAATTATTTGTTTCTTAGTATTTGGTGGGTGGATATTCACCTGTCCGTTTTTCTCCTTCCTTCCCTAGACTGCCTTTCAACACCTCCTGCTCTCTAAAATTATCAGGTGTCTGAATGTCTGTGTTTGGATAGCAGATCACCTTCTACTGTCTGTGGCTGCTTTACTGCCTAGCAGAATATTGATTTTTCTTTTGCAAAACACACTGGAGGAGGAGAGGTGCAGAAATCAATATTTCATTAGACAGATCAGAATACAGCAAGGTCTGACCCAGACCTAGTACATGGAATATACACCATAGGATTAGGGTTGTAACAAAAGGTAGCACAGCATCAGAAAGAAAGTGATCAAGACATAGAGTCGGGACAGTAGGAGTTGCTTTGCTGGTATAAGCACAGGCTCCTTTCAGCAAGTGACTCAACATGTCACTTCCCATCCACATACCAGTTACCATCTGAACCATGGGAGAAGGATGGAGCTAACAAAAGCTCAAAAATAGCTGTGCTATCTTCTGGAGTCCCCTTCCCTCTCTTTCTCTGCCATACTTGACAGAAATTTCTATCCATGCAGCTTAGACTGTTTACATAAATGTTCAGGATGAGAAAATGACACTGTGATCCAACATACACGATGGACAGGTCTTTTTATTCATTTCCTCGTGTACGAACAAAAGGTAGAATTTTATTCACATGGATGCAAATGCTTTAGGTAGCAAACCCATGCATTTTGCTTGAAGAAGAGTTCAGTCACATAAACTTCAGCAGGGGCATCTGAAGGAATGGCTCTTGGCAGAGAAGAAGGTAGGCATGGACTGAAAGCAAAAGCCTTTTCAGGTGGAATGGCCTGAAAGAGCTGGGGATGATCTCTAGCTGATTCCACTTCACAGATATTCGGTAGGTCTTGGCAGACAGCTACTGAGTGTCACAGCAAACTGAGTCTAAAATGCAGTTAATATAATGAGGAATATGGGCCAAATTTGGTGACTAATTTAATTATAAGAATGCAGAAAAAAAATAAGCTTTTTATTTTCATATTTCAAAACCCAAATATTTTGACTTTTCATGTCAAGACAATATTTTCATGTTTAAATTTGGCTTTCTTCCCCCAGAAAGCTACAGAAGTTTAATAAGAGGTTTAGTAATCCAATTTTACTTTGGTTTGATTTATGGCTGAAGTAAAACATAATTTTTTTTGCTTCTAAAATTTTAGTCTCAGGTCTGTCTCATGGACTTGCATCCATCACCAGTGGGGATGGGGGATGCCCACCTATAACCATTTTATGCTTTTGGGGTTTAGTGTTCTTTCTCCCTTTCTCACTCTTATACAATACTGATCTTAAGTCTCTGACAAAAAGGGTTTCTTTTAATACATTTGAGCATTAATAAATTTGGGCACAATCTCAGGTAGCCCGTCAGATATTATTGAAACAATGCACTTCGCCATTCCAAGAGAGAAGCAGCACATAGATAAATGAAGTACATACCAGTCCATTAATAAAGCAAAACACAGTGCAATAGATATTAACATGGCTTTGTGCATTTAACAATCTTGGTTCGTCTTCAACCTTCTAAGCAGTACTGAAAGATACTTTTGATGTCTATTTTTTAACAAAGTTTCACGGTGTCCTGAAAAACTATTTGGTGCATGCTTGAGGAATTTCTTGTCTAGTCTGAGAAAGCCATGTGATTCAGTAACATTTTAACAACTCGGTACAGAGCTGATTCTCAGTTCTCTAGTACTTTCTAGGGGTTAGTGCGTAAATGAATCCATAGAATTATAGAATCATAGAATAGTTAGGGTTGGAAAGGACCTTAAGATCATCTAGTTCCAACTCCCCTGCCACGGGCAGGGTCACCTCCCACTAAACCATTTCACCCAAGGGTATGTCCAACCCGGCCTTGAGCACCGCCAGAGATGGAGCATTCACAACTTCCCTGGGCAATGCATTCCAGTGCCTCACCACCCTTACAGTAGAGAGCTTCTTCCTCAGATCCAATCTAAACTTCCCCTGATTAAGTTTGAGCCCATTACCCCTTGTCCCGTTAGTACAGTCCCTCATGAAGAGTCCCTCCCCAGCATCCCCGTAGGCCCCCTTCAGATATTGGAAGGCTGCTATGAGGTCTCCACGCAGCCTTTTCTTCTTCTGGCTGAATAGCCCCAACTTTCTCATCCTATCTTCACACGGGAGGTGCTCCAGTCCCCTGATCATCCTCATGGCCCTCTTCTGCACTTGTTCCAACAGTTCCATGTCCTTTTTATGTTGAGGACACCAGAACTGCACACAATACTCCAAGTGCGGTCTCACGAGAGCAGAGTATAGGAGCAGGATCACTTCACTTGACCTGCTGGTTGTGCTCCTTTTGGTGCAGCCCAGGAAACGGTTGGCTTTCTGGGCTGAGAGTGCACACTGCTGGCTCAATGTTCATTTTCTCCTTGACCAAACAAGGGCAGAGAATATAAAACTGAAAGCAATAAACACAAGTGACGCACAATAGAACTGCTCACCACCCACCTCCTGACACCCAGCCCACCTGAGCAGCAATGTGCCCTTCCAGGTAACTGCCCCCAATTTGTATACTGGGCATGATGCCATGTGACATGGAATAACCCTTTGGTTTCTATGGGTCAGGTGTCCTGTCTCTGCTTCCTCAAGGCTTTTTAAGTGCCAATAGTTAAAGTTGAAGAGTGCCTTTTATGCCAGAAAGCCCGAGTTTTTATTCCAGATGTATTAATGGCTGTCATTATTTTATATGCTCTTCTGATCTGTGTCCCATTCATCAGCCTATTTCAGCTTTGCCTATTCTACAGATTAAGGATTGCTGCGAATTAAATGTGATGTTGAAGTAAGGTACAAGTAGAAAAATGTGCTTTGACTTTCCTTCTAAACTCCTAGAGTGATGATTTCTGACTGACAAATGATGCCAGTGGTGTATCTCTTCTGAAACAGTACATTTGAGATAAATGAGCCTCAACTGAAAATAAGCGAGGGCTTCGGATGATATAGAACCTTTTTACTGTTTTGTGAATAACTTGAAATTGTATCATTTATGCAATGAATCTGGCTCATCATGGGTTTCATTGTGAGCACTGCATACAGAAATCTCTTGAAACTGTGGAAAGGCTTAAAAATTTAGTGTGGTTCATGGCTGTAATTGCTGGTAGGTAATTAATAATTTGAAAATGAGAGTAACTGTTATTCAAGCAATGAAATATGGACTCCAGAGCCTTACTTCAGGCACCTGTCTTTAACATCCCTCTGGCACTTGTTTGGTTTATTGAAGCAATCAAATCACCAAGAGTCTGAAGTAATTTGAAGTGAGCTCTGTGTATAATTTAGAGATATGAATCATAATATACATAAAACCTAACTAACTTAAAAACTACAGTAAGCATTATTAATGCAGTCAATTTTTGAAAGCTGTTTATTAAGGAAAGTAAACTTCTGATGTTGCCTAGAGAAAAGTTTAATTATGCACAGGAAATCTGCAGCCTGGTCTAATTAATATTGACTAATCAACCTCTCTTTCTCTTTCACATGCAGGAAAATATAAACATCAATGAAGCTTCCAGATGCTTGGTGAAACACATAATTGCTAGTGAGAGTGATCCAGTTCAGTCTATTGAACCAGATATTATAAAACCACACTTGAATTCCTCCAAGATTGTCAGTTGTTCAGCTTGCTTCAAATCCTAAGAGACTTCCAGACTATCAAAAGAGCTGCAAAACTACAATTCACACCTTTTACTTTGTCCAACATACCCACCTTGCCCATGTTGTCCATAAGCAGATTGCCATTTTCTCAAAAATAGCCTTAAATTTTTCCATAATTTTTTTGACAGCTAAAATTTATTATGTTCAGTGATAGCAACTATTCAAAACTGTCCTTGGCTATTGGTCAAATGAGACTCATGGTGATAGTGTGTTTTCCTGGTGGGATAGCACCACCAGTGATATCAAAACCTATTACTTTGCAGTGCGGTTTCTGAAAGCTTTGTGGTGTGACTACAGCAATACCCTACTTGTCCATTGGTCCTCCAGCCTCCCTTCTCCATACACTGACAAGGCAATCATCATCATTGTGCTGTTTTGTCACACATCAGACTTCAATGATCTTGTTTCACATGAGGAAGATGATGATAATGAAAATATAGCTGTTCAGAAAGAGACAAGAAGGCAGCAGAACTGAACATGAAGCAACCTCCCATGTCATTCAATCCTCCAGAAGATCTCAGGTCCTGAGACTCATGCAGTATTTGCTCCTCTTTCTGAAGAGTTAAATTCTCATAATTGTTAGCATTGTCTTCAGATGAAGCAAAATGGAACAAGTCAAGGGTGAGCGGTGACAAGACAGGGAATCAGGGGTACAGCCTCAAAGGTGAAGCAGCTTAGAATCTTCAGAAGGGTTTTCTATTCTATAAAGCCAGTAATTCCTCTGAAAAGTACTCATTAATTTTGTTCCTACCTCTCCATCCTTAATGCCACAGATGTCCCAGTGTGTTTGAACTATGCATATACTGTAAGTCTCCGCATGCATCCCACCATTATGGTGATTCTCACTGAAAAATCCACTATCCACACTATAATGTAACAGCTGAACTTTTCAGGAATGCATCTGTGTTTAATAGCAGAGTGTTTGCTTTCTGAGAACATTTCTTCTAAAACACACAATTGTATGAATGATCACAGGAAGCAAAATGAAACGGTCCTAATAACCACTCCTGGAATAAGTGCAGAATTTGTTGAGCTGCACTGCGGAAATGAAGTGGTTGATTTTCAGAATCTCACAAAATTTCCAGTCATTCAGACAAATGTGTCTAGACAAGAAGTCTTGATAGCTGGCTCAAGCCCCTGCAAGATAAACTTTGACATCTCCTGCTGTAGACAAATCACTTGTATTTTCTATTCCTACTCATCTTTTTATTTCCTAAGCTATGAACTCTCAGTGCCAGGAGTTGTCTTCTCAGATGAGCTTCTTTCTTTAAAGATGTGTAACACCATGGAGAGGAGGAGGAGGAATCTCGTGATGTACTGTGTTTGCAGAAGTCACTGCAATACTTAACTGAATACTTAGTTGGCAATGGAGTGAAACTCAAAGGCGTTGATTTAGAAATCCTCAATCTGACCTTATCCTGTGAGATTTATGGATTTCTTGTGCCTCTGAAGTTCATCCTATTACTTGTCTGTGTTAGGTTTATGGTCGGACTTGATGACCTTTAAGGTCTTTTCCAGCCTAAATTATTTGATGATACTATCACTGAATGACGTGTTACTACATAGGCACTGCAGAGGACAGCCAGGGACACAGACATCATGTGCTCTTCCTAAAGCCTTAACTGATTAATTTTCGTCACGGAATTTTAGAATGAGGAAGCAAGGTCTGTGATTTTAAAAACAAAGATCCACATCCGGAATCAATCTGCGCACACACATAGATGTAAAGGTCTATATATATCATGAGCTGGTTTTATTGGGGACAGTAATTTTCAAGTTGTTTTGATCTCAGTGCTACCCCCTAACACTTGTGTTAAACATCCTCTAACTCCTGCTGTGAACTGGGTCAAATAACTTAATCTTTCTGCCTCGGTTTCTTCATCTGGAAAATAGGGATTGATGTACACACCTACCTCACAGCACTCCTTGAAAGTTACTGTTGGCACCACGCTTTGAAGGTATATGTTATACAGATGCCAAGCTCTGTTACTGCTCAGAATGAAATATGAGTGCCCTCTAGCATAAATACGTGGTGCTGTAATGACTTAATGTTCTAAATCTATCCAAGGCTTGTCTGTGCTGCAACAATTAGCTTCAATTATTCCACCTCAGTTAACCTAGTCAAGGTTGTAAAGCAACGTGTGACTGCATGGGATGATTAGATTAGCTGCAGATGGTTGGAAACAGAAACCATGGCTATGCAGATGTCATGCTACTAGTTTAATAGTCTCAGCAACAAAGCTGCAATACAGAACTAGTGCCAGAACAGATAGTTCAAGTTTAAAGCATTATTTAAGCCAAGTCATATAGATGCTTTATTAAGGATAAAGCTTGAATCATACCTTGAGCAAACACTGTGGGGAACACGGCACCTAGGTATTCAGATGGCTTCTAAAGGGCTAAGTGTTAATGAGCTGAACCCCATGCTTTTCTTAGAAATCTGATGCCTCAGGTGAAGCAGAGGAAGTTGTCATTTCTCCCCAAAATTATTTTGTGCTCAACTTGCAACAAACATAGCAGTTGCTAATGTGTTTCAGTCATCTTCAGATCACTTGTCTTTGGTGGCTTCTAGCCAATAATCATTAAGCCTAATGGCAACATCCTCAAATGTTTGAGAGTTATGCTAAAGATCTGGTAGAGCAGTAATTAAAGAAACCCACACAAATAAAACACTTCAAGGACATATAGACCTTTATTTTTCAGTGTATTGTATAAACCTGCTTTAAACTATGAACTCATCATCTGTTTCCCTTTTCTGTGTCAGATTTTACTGCAGTCACAATTCTTGGGCAGATTTACCCATCTTTGGTAGATGGTTGATAGAATTTGGCCAATTTCTAGGCTAAGGACTAAAAAAGGTATATAATCTAAGCTCACTCATATTTACGTCATGACAATTAGAACAATATCATGAAGAATCAAGCTTCCTTAGGAAGGCACATAATTCTAAGTGTTCATTTTTATTTGCACTAAAGAGATAAGAATTTGTCAAGTCTCTTTCTGTAATGCAATATATGTGTGAATGCCACCTGGGTATCTAGCAAACACAGCCTTTTTAGAAGGGGTTGTCGTAGGCAGGCCAGAATAAAAGTTTTAATTCAGAATTAATGAGCTCAGTTTGTGCCAATACCCTTTCAGGAACAAATGTAACATTTAACTATACTGTGTCAGTCCCTAACAGGTTTGATTTCTTTTTTTCTATATTGATACTTTCTGTGCTATGTCCTTTTTACTGGTCGTTAGGAACCAGGCATCTTAATTGCATGACCATCTAAAAATGGAACATTTTCCCCTTCTGTTTGCAGAAACTAATGAAAGACATGAGTCTATCACCTTCCAAGTGAGCAAAGAAGCTGCTAAGTGGATTTAAAATTCATTTTCATTCTAGTTCTCCATAAACAGCACTCTGTGTATCCCAACACCTAGAACCACAAGTGAGGTGCTGGGCATGAGGGATGAACCCAAATGACTCATGAAAAACAGTGGCTGAGAATTTCCACCACAAGTCTTCATTTACCAGCTCAGCCACAACACCAGGAATGACAGGATGATATTTTCCATCTTCAAAGCTCCATACAAACAAAATCTCATGACTCTAAATACCTTGGGAAGCATATACATATTATTGAGAAGAAAATGACAGGAGTGAAAAGTAAATATTACTTTTTTATTCCAGAAAGATCATAATTTGTTTGACCAAGTTGAGCTGTCAAAAGAAAGCCATTTGGACTCTGAAAATCTGGCTTTGTTATTCTTATGCACCATTTTTTTAGATCATATATTTTCATTGAACTTCTCTGTTCAGGAATAGTTGTTCCCAGCAGTACCTTGTGTATGCAGCTTGAATTGTACATCAATATTTTATCTTCAGACACTTTTCTGTAGCTTCTATTTTAACCTGCCTGACCATATAAAAGGGGAGGGAGGGAAGGAGAAGGCACATGTTTAAATAGCAGTTCTGGTCTACTTCTTAAAACACTCAGTCTAGATGAATGAAGTGAAATTGGTGAGTATATATAGAAATGCAATTGTAAGCCAATTGCCAGGAAACAATCAATGAAAATGTATTTTACTGCACCAATATTTATGCATGTGACCGCAGGCTCTATTGTAATAAAAGATGACATTTCCGACAACACATGGAATATGGGTGTTTTGTAAAATAAACTCATTACCAAAGTAAGCACATAGAAGTAGCCGCAAGCTAATTTACCTTTAATCATATGTGGCCAATCTGTCATACATGCACTGTTTCATTTAGGCTGCTTACTTTCATTCAACGTCACTTTTAAACCACCCAGATTACTGTTAACTTTGATTAAATGACTACCAGTCTAAGACAGTGTCATGGTTTAAGCCGAGCCAGCAACCCAGAGGCATGCAGCCACTCACTCACTCCCCTCCCTTCTCCCCACACTCCAAGAGGGATGGAGAGGAGAGTGGAAAGACTGTAACTCCCACGGGTTGAGATAAAAACAGCCCAGTAACTGAGGTACAACAAACCACTGCTGCTACCACCAAAAATAATAATGATAAGGGAAAAAACAAAGAATGAGAATACAACCGCTCACCACCCACTGACCAATACCCAGCCCGACTGAGCAGTGATCTAGCCCTCCCAGGTAACTGCCCTCAATTTATATAGTGGGCGTGATGTGCTGTGGTATGGAATACCTCTTTGGTCATTATGGGTCAGGTGCCCTGTCTCTGCTTCCTCCCAGCTTCCCCTCCTCCCGGGCAGAGCACAGAATCATAGAAGAGTTAGGGTTGGAAAGGTCCTTAAGATCATCTAGTTCCAACCCCACTGCCATGGGCAGGGACACGTCACACTAAACCATGTCACCCAAAATTAGTAATAGAGCTGCTTTGAGCTTACAAAGTGTTTGTGCTGTGCAATGTACATTAAACCACTATGAGAGCCCAAGCAAAGATATCTATCAGACATTGGTTCATGGTCTGAGGAGGTAGCATTTCCAGCCAGCACGAGGATGGAGAAAACCTCTGCACTGCACCCAGTCTCACCCTGTAGGCATTCTTTCTTACTAGTCAGTTCACAACCTACCACCAACTTGCATTCCTCTTGCAGCAAGCAAAGTAGTCCAGTGCTGCTGCTCCATTCTAGGTAAGAACTGGCTAGACTAAACATTATTGAGCAGTAACTAAAAACATCAGTGTTATCAAAGCTGTTCCCAGGCTGAAAGTCAAAAACACAGAACTGCACCAGCTACTAAGGAGAAAAGAGACTGCTACTGCTGAGCCCAGCATAGACAGAAACTCTCCATCTTTCCTTCCTTCATCATCCTGTTTGATACTGCAATTCCAGATGCAACTTTAATGGCTCCAGCTCTTCAAAGAACCTTAGTTCAAAGTCTGATTGCACAGGTAGAATTTTTGGTTAACAGGTAGAATTTTTGGTTAACAGGTAGATGCAGCATCAGTTTGGGGCTCTTTATTAACCACACACTCCATCCTCAGAAGTCTGGCTGGGTAATAAATGGCCTATATTTGTTTATGAGGCAGCTGCATAGCTAGGATATAGCAACAACATTTGTCTTCAGCTGTCAGGGCAAGCTGGTACCTGCAGCAATGTTACACACTTGATCTTTCATGATTCCTTAGAAATACTAGATTGTTCTATTAATTAAAAGAAGAGGAGGTGTTTGCCTGCGACGTGAGTCTAATATTTACTTTACAGCTTTTATTTTTTCCACAACAGCATCAACAAAACTGATATTCTGGTTTCATTGTCTTTTTTCATAATGCAATCTGACATTCTCACACTCTATGGTGGATGGTGCTGCAAGACTCACAATCAAACCCCAGCATTTAGTACCACTGTTGCAGCTTTCAAAACAAAGAAATATCTTTGCTCAATTTGGGAACACTCATTTCCTGAAAATCATCTCCTTTGCAGTTGCAGTGCATCAGCTGCCTAATTAGGACTAGAATATCGTTGTTTAATGTTTCAAATGCAGTAATAATAGTTTACAAAGATAAGATACTAAACTGAGCAAAGCCATAGCACGTGAGTCCCCAGGGTGGACGCTAAGGAAATGAAAATCCCCTGGTAGACTTCTCTGCGTGTCAATAGTGGACGAAGTTGTTTTAGCCTGATATTTGCATGGTTTCTTCCAGGAAATGAGCTTTCAGTTAAGCAGTAGTAGTTCAATTCCACAGCAGCTGGTAATATTTGTATGTGGCATCTATGGAGTTCAAATAGCTTTAAGCTACAGTTTCTTTCAGGAATTACATCTTCATTAAGGGTGCCTAAATGCTTTCTCGGGTACACAGAAGGTAATTTTGGGAATCAAGTTCCCATGCTAATCTATCCATGTGACTTCTGTCTTTGTGAATTCATGCCTTTGGCTTTCACAGGCCATGCAAGGAAAGGGCCACTATAATATGTTCCTTTAGCAGAGATGCTTCAGCCATATCCAAAGGAGATCAACAATGAATGGAGAGGCAGGAATGCAACCAGGGTAATGGTGGACAGAAGCATCTGGGACTAGTTGTAGACCAATTTAAGAAGCACTCAAGAGCACTGACAGGTGCTCTACAAGTTCCTCAGTAAGATGCAGAAATCACTTAGTGAAAATCTGACAGTGTTAAACTTTTATCATTGTAGAGGTCTATGAATTTTCTAAACCACAATGAACTATTTCTTTACTTTGTGTGCCTTGAAATTTGCTTCTTTTCTGGCTACCTTGCAAAAAAAGCATAGCTTCTTGTAGGAATTCTCTCTTTTTGGCCATTGGTTCCCTCTCATCCCCTTGTCACTTTGGTGAGGGGCCTTTATTGGAGTCATTAAAACTGGGACTGTTATGGGTTTACCACAGCCAACAATTAAGCCCTACAGAGGCACTTGATCACTCCCTGCCCCAGCAGGATCAGGAAGCATAAAAGTGAGAAAACTCATGTGTTGAGGCAAGAACAGTTTAATAATTGAAATAATAGTAATAATAATAAAATAACAAAAAAGAGGAATAAGCCCCAAGGAAGACAAGTAAGGCAAGGGAAAACAATGTTCACCACCAACAGAACAACGCTCAGACAGTCACACATTCAAAATATAGCCTTATAGCAGCTCTAAGAAAGGAAGAATATTAACTCTAGTCAAAACTAGCATGGAGATCATCTAGATCTCCCCTCCAAGTGTCAACCTGCATTAGCATTTCTGATCACCAGTGACAGCCAATAATGCTGCAACACGTGGCTAATAAAGACAATAGACGCTTTAAGCAATCCACAAACCCCTCTGCAGGCAAAGCATAAACAGTCGTAAACCTTATGGAAGCAAAAAAGAAAAATTTCCCGAAGAAACCTGCGTCTGGAAGTCTGTGTCTGTTGCTAGTCAATATAAATGTAATGGATATTTAGGGCTCCATCTGAGCTGGGTTAGCATATCAGTTCCACCTGGGGATTTTAACTCTGAAAGGAGATCCCAGATTCCACACCTAAGGGTGTTGTAGAGGTTGGAAAATACAGCACACGGCCAGGATTGGGATGGAAGCATCATTATTAAGTATATATGGTGTTTTTTACTAATTTCTTCCACTTCCCATGGCAAAAGCAATATATTGATGGAAGTGAACTATTTGACAGGACCCTGTAGCTTCCCTGGGAGCCATGTGCATAAAAGGTGTTATTTCCAGACAGAAGTAAATCTCTGAGAGGCCAGTTATAGCATTTATTTGTGAAGCCCAGAGGGACTTGTCAAACCACTGATTGATTGTTGAGGAGCACTTTATTGCTCTGTTTAATAATGGCTATGTGTTTATTATGCAAAGGGAGGCTCTCAACATGACAGCAACTACACAGCTATTTGGCCTGGATGTGTCTTCAAATTTTGGAACTCTTTATAATGAAAACAAAGGAGGAAGCTGTGGGGTTTTTATATACCTGTTCTGGTGCAGTAAACCCTTCCTGGCATCTCATAGCTTTGAAGAGAAAACATAGTTTAGACTTTGCGTTGCATGTTGCTTTAATTTAGACTTTGCTTTAGTTGTATCTGCTGGCGAAAAAGGAGCAGAAGTTGCAACCTATTATTTTTTCTATTTAATAAACTCATTAACCATTGACCATTATTTGGTCAACTGGATCATAAAGCATAGCTTTTTATAAAGCAAAACCTTCTCATTTCTTTTGCTAGGACTAATAGATTTCTCTTCCTGAAAGGCAGCCTGAATTGGTTAACGGGCAAAAGGAAAAGGTATACTCCACCTAAGCATTGCATTAGGAAAATGGGTTAATAAACAATGAGATCATCCCACTCTCTTTGGACATTTTATAAACAGGATGTAGAGAATCCATAAGCTATGTGGGGGAATCCTTGCATCCTAGGAAGATGAAATCTTAAGGCTTGGACTGTACAAGTAGCCAACATGAATAATAAACCTTTTCAGTAGCATGTGAGAATATGAATTTCTGTCACAAAGAACAATATTAAGGTTCCACAATTTTCTAACCAGCCTGAAAATGTGGAATAGAATAAAGTGTGTCTTCCATCTGCACAAAGGTTTTCTGGAGGCTAGGTAAGCATGGTTTAGGCCCAAGTGACTTTAAAATGAGACAACTTATCAAGGTGCCCTTGGAGGATGTGACAATATGGCAGCTATTAAGAAATATGAAGTGAACAGAATCAACTATATTTGAAATTACGGGGGAATTTCAACAAGAAGCAAAAAAAAAATGCCAAAAGGAAGAGAGAAATTAGCAGGTCAAAAGCAGTTGTTTTGTCAGTCAGTTTGACTGATGCTTGCTGTTGTTGCAGCTGGGAAGCTCATGTGTGCATGGAGCAAAAGAGCCAGCTTGCCCTGCCAGGTTCACTAGCTGCATAGAAAGAGGTTTGGTTCAAATCTCGGTATGGACTGTCTGGTCATTCCTCTGCCAGTGTCATACCAGGGGATGGCACCTCCAGATGTATCCCAGTTCACAGTGTTGCTCTGGGAGGCATCTGGAAGTTCAGCATCTCTGCCGAGGGTCGGCAGGACATGGTCTTGAGTTCTCTGCTTGACAGGGAAAAGCAATCATATGTGTAAGTCTATATTCCTTGTTATGTCATGACATGGGTGCTCCATGGAGGAGCACTGTGGTACTATAGCCAATACCACAGTTAAGTCCCACCAGTGCTTTCTTAACACCACACCACGCAGCTTTACATGCAGTCTTGCCCACCAGTAATAGAGCTCTTAAAAGAAAGAAAGATTTGAAAGGGGGTGCAAGCACTCAGTGGACACAGTTAAAATCCAGAATTTCAGACCTCAAAACACAGAGAGCTGCATCCAGTGCCTTAGCTCCTGGCAGTAGCATCGCTCCAGGCGCCTCAGCTCTGCCTCCTGGCATGCCACCGGGTGTCTCTGTGGTGACAAGACTGAGCAGCTTAGTGCCCAATTAATTCTCAGTATTCCTTCACTACACAGCTTCTCCTTATGGATTTTTAAACACTTTCAAAGTGTTACTACCACCCTCTTTTCTTTGTAATAATGCACCAGTTAAAATGTTCAGCCTTTTCTTCCTGGTGGGGTTCAAAGCCCCATCTCATGTTGCCCTGATGTGGAACAAGACACAGAACTATTGCCTGCCTAGAATTTGCCATCTTTGGACCAAGGTTTAGACTGAATTAGTCAAAATGTTGTCTAATCTGGAACCAAAAGCACTCTCTGGAAGGTGTGCAAAGACTTGAATTGCTTTCCCTGCTAGACACACTTTGTCATGAATTTTAGTCCATTGTGCTGGTTTTGGCTAAGGTAGAGTTAATTTTCTTCAGAGTAGCTGATATGGGGCTGTGATTTGGATTTGTGCTGGAAACAGTGTTGAAAACAAAGAGATGTTTTAGCTCTTGCTGAGAAGCGCTTACAGAGCCAAGGCCTTTTCTGCTCCTCACACTACCCCATCAGAGAGCAGCTTGATGTGCACAAGAGGTTGGGAGGGTACATAGCTGGGACAGCAGATCCCAACTGACCCCAGGGGTATTCCAGACTGTACGCCATCATGCTCAGCACATAAACCTAGGGGGATGATTGGCAGGGATTTGCTGCTTGGTGACTCTTTGGGCATTGCGTGATTGATATTGAGAAACTTTCATTTGCATCCTTTGTCTTTCTTGGTTTTCATTTCTCCATGTTTGTTCTTTTTCTTTTCATTATATTGTTTTATTATTATCATATTCCAGTAATTAAACTGTTGTTATCTCAACCCACAAGTTTTATTACTTTCACCCTTCCAATTCTCTTCCTCCATTTCATTATGGGGCAGGAAGTGAGCAAGAGGCTCTGCAATGTTTTGTTGCTGGCTGGGGTTAAATCGCAACATCTATTTTTTGTCAATACAAAGAAAGAGAAGAACTCATCTCTCTCGTTCTTGGCTGGATGAAATAACCAACGGTACAAAGCTGATATGACCACAGGTTTCTTCTTCCTTAATAAATCCTGAGCTGCTTGACAGAAGGTGAATAAGTTTCATCAAGGCTTTTATGAGCCTTACACGTCAGCTCAAGACATCCATGGCCTGGCGATCTGGGGATTGTTGTGGAAGGACAGTTAAGAATAAAGCTTAGATTTAGAGGTGCCAGTTCTATAAAATCTGTAAAATATCCTCTGTGGTTTTGCAACAGCTATCTCTTCTCTTTATTACGTATTGCCTCTCTGCATTTATGCATCACAGGTAAACTTTATGAATAGAAATGAATAGCTGCATTTGCACTTCTGTAATCCAGGATTGATTTAAGAGATATGAAAATGATAAGTACATCTGGATGCACATCGGTCTTCTGCTCCGATAACAATAAACACATTTGTGATGTGATTTACTACCTAATAAATAAATCGAGGGGGAAAATAAACATGCAAATTAAAAAATGCAAACAGGGAGGAATTAACTACAAAATGTCTTTAAAGTGTTAAGGATGATACAAAAGATAATCTTTCAATGTAGATTCATAAAAGGATACTCTCATTTGGTAAATGATTACAAGTCAGAATAAATGCATATGTCAAACAGATGGGGCTGTCAGCAAGAACGTGGTGGAGCACTATGTGGAGATGATTAAAAAAACCCACCAAAAGTAGGAAATAATGATACAGTTATTGAAATTTAAACAGGAAAGAAAGACAGCCTTGAAAATTCACAAGGGAAGAATGAAGGCATTGTAGCTCTTCTTGTGACACACAGAGTAAAGATGCATCAGCGATATCCAATTACTGCAAGCATATGATATTTATAAGAGGGGAAATCAGGACTGCAAATGGCACCAAAAATACATAGACATTTGCACCAGATCTCAGATTTGCGTTTGCTCAGTGTCTCCACAGAATAGACACACTGAAGTATCTGCAACAAAGAATTCAAGTGGAAATAAATTGAATTCTGGAACTGTGGGAGCCCTGCCGTTCCCACTGAGCAGACAGCAGCTGTGTTGGTGTTGTACATTATACAAAGGAGACACAGGAAACAGTAAGTCGACAACAATGCTTTTCAAATTTTCAAAGATCATGAGGAAAACCATCCCCAAGTAACAGCATGTTTGTTTCAGAGTCATAAAATTCTTCTAAAAACAAAATATAGCCTTCTTTTCTGATTTCCAAACACTAAGAGGTTCATACAGTTTTTCTCCTAGCTTTTCTCATCAAACAAGGTCTGGAATAATCCTTTTACTAAAAAAGGCAATGAAAACCATAATAACATAATTTCCACGTACTCATGTGGTTCCAGAAAGTGGGAGTTTAACAAAGCTTGGCAGAAGGATTGCCACTAACTTGTGTTAATCAGTAGCTTCTAGTGACTGTCCAAACTCAACTGTCAATTCTGAAAACCTTGGCCTTAACCCAATATACAATCTAATATATATAATATCTATAGAAAGAAGACTATAACTGCATGCCATATGTGTAATTTATGTACAATATTATCTATATGGCTTACTTAGCACAACATGTAGCGCAGGTTAGAGATATGTGTGTGACTGTAGATGAAGGACTGCTACATTTCCAAAGGGTAAATTTCAAGGTTCCTCCTAGGAGCCTTCTGCGGTTGTGACTTTCCAAAGGCTGCAGCTTTCTTCAGGGCACATCCAGATGATTTGGCATGAGGTCCTCCTCAGGCTGCAGATGGATATCTGCTGTGCAGGGACACAGCCTGCCCCACCATGGGCTGCAGCATGAGCTACAGGGGAATCTGTTCTGGAGCAAGTCCTTCCTCCTTCTACATTAACCTTGGTGTCTGCAGAGTTGTCTCCCTCACCTTTTCTCACTCCCCCTCCTAACAACTCCTATGCAGTGTGTTTTACCATTTCTTAAATAATTTACACAAAAGTGCCCGCAGTGCTGCTGATGGGCTCAGCTTTGGACAGCAGCAGCTCCATCTTGGAGCTGGCTGGAACTGGCTGTGTCCAACATTTGAACAACTCCTCACGTCTTAGAGAAGCCAATCCTGCAGCCCCTGCTACCTAAACCTTGCCATATAATCCCAATAAACTTGCCTCTGGCATAACAAATGGCTCAGTTGTGTCAGTCAATTCCTGCTTCCTAAGTTGTCAACATCTAATCTAAGCTTGTTTCCTCTTCTCCCTTTAGACTTTGAAGAGCAAGAAAGGCATCCCAAGAGATCTCACTTGTTTAGGTATCTGCCTTAGGGAGTCATGAACAGACTGTGGATATGATTTGGCTGTGGCAGAAGCACACATGACCTGCAGAACTGGCCGGCTGACCTTTAGACAAAAATTTAGACAAAAACTTCAATGAGATGCATTGTCACATGCCTGCAAAAAATCAAACTGAAACCTAGAACATTTTAATTGGGAAATGTTTTAAAACATAAGGTGTACAGTATCAATATGGAAAAGTAGGCAACTTTTTAGTACTTAAATCCTTCACCTTCTAACAATCTTAGGTTAGCAGTAACACCCGTAAGAACATTTTATGTATATGTATTTATTTTTAGCATTTTGAGAATTTCTTCTTTATTTCTCCAGGAGCTATAGATTTGCTATGAGGCAGATGAGCTCACCTTTCTATTTTCTTTTCTATTTATTCCAAGTTCCTTTTGGTATTGGAAAAATTGAATGTTTTGCCTGCATTTTCTCTGAAAGGCTTTTGCATGACAAAGTGAGACATCAGTTTACAGGTGCTTGATTTTTGTTAATAGTCATTTGGCTTGCTCTTGGCTATATCTTGCTTTCCTACACTTTATCTTCTGTCAAAGTCAGTAACAGATGATGAAGATCAATTTTGTCATTCCAGTTCAGATTTTAGAAAATTTTAGCAAATATTCATGCTGCAGCAAATGTTGCCCTCCAGTTAATATGGTAGAGGGTGTTCTAAATGAATATAAGCATATTAATCTTGTCATATATGAGGTCTTAGCTAGTCAATCTATCATGATACATTCCATCACCCTATATAATACAAATAGTTTCTATCAGCCCACAAGTTGATGTAAGTTTTGCATCTGTTGTATTTTACTTTTCCCCCTCTTTACCTTTATGATTGTGTCCTTTGTGTTCTGTATAGTTTTGACAGTTTGTGGTTGACCCCTTTACACTGATTTAATTGATGACCACTTCAATTGTGATGACAAAGCAGCTGTATTACTTATCTAACACGTCTGACTTCCACCACACTAGCCCTCTGGGAAATCCTTTAGCAAATTATATCCACATGTTAAGCTCCTTTGAACAATCTGTTCATCTAAAGCCTTAGCCAGAGAAATCCATTTCTTTTCTTTAGAAATCTTTCTCCTAATTTCTAGCAACCTCGCCTGTTTTCTACCAGGTGAGAACCAAATTATATGTGCGTTTCATGCCCAAAGAACTTTCATTTTAGTACAGGCGAAAGGAATGAACACAGTAGTTGTCATATGATGTGAATTGCAAATTTTCCTATTCTGAGGAATACAACCGTCTGCAAGCTTGAAGAGTTTTGTTGTTTTTTTTTTTTTTCTGACATACTGAAACTAACCTGGAATATTTATCAAGATAAATAAAATGTGCTTAGTTTTCACTTTACCCTGGTAAAACTTTTTGCCTCATCTCATTCTGTACAGTAGAAACAAGAAGAAAAATTTTCTGTCTGGGCATAAGAGGCAATTCAGAAATTTTTGGGTAGGACTTTCTGGATAATAGTACATCCTGTAAAGAACATTGACATTTTTCTTTCTCAATATTGTGGCAAATGGCATGCTATGATACCACAGTTTAGGGTAACAGCTGTTTCTTTGTGTAGGAAGACTGCCTTTCAAGTGAATAGGTCTGCACTGCATCTGGCAGGTTTATGTGGCCTTGCAAGATAAGTGTGCATATTCCAGTTGGGAGGCAGCCTTTCCTGCAGGAACACAAAATCTTAGCAACAGTTAACCTCGTAAGAAGTTCAGAAGTTATATGCTGTCCTCTCACTACATGATTAAATACCAGCTCAGGCGCATGAGTTACACTTTGAGTAGGCATATGATGTACCTTATGCCTCATGCACCTGTCAGAAATGCAGTCAAGTTAGTGCAATACTGAACCTCACTGCACTTATCCTCCTTTTCAACGCCACTTCTTAGGTCAGATTTAGCAGCCTGCTGCATATCCTGGTTTTGGCTAGGATAGAGTCAATTTTGTCCTAGTAGCTGGTGTAGTGCTGAGTTTTGGCTTTAACTTGAAAACAATGCTGATAACACACCGATGTTTTAGTAGCACTTACCCTAATAAAGGACTTTTTAGTCTCATGCTTTACCGGTGAGGAGGGACACAGGAGGCCAGGAGGAGCAGAGACAGGACATCTGACCCAAACTAGCCAAAGGGATATTCCATACCACAACACATCATGCCCAGTATATAAACTTGGAGGGAGTTACCTGGAAGAGATGGATCACTGCCTGAGTTGGACTGGGTATCAGTCAGTGGAGTGCAGCTCTATTGAGCAACAGTTGCTGTTTTGTTGTTGGTTTTTGTTGTTGGTTTCTGTTTTGTTTTGTTTTCCAGGGTGTGGGATATATTCCTCTATTTCCTTTTATTATTATTATTAGTATTATTAGTATTACTATTGTATTATTATTATATTTTACTTTCATTTCAATTACTAAACTGTTCTTACCTAAACCCATGGGGTTTTAATCTTTTTTCTCAATTCTCCTTCCCATCCCACTAGGAAGTGGTACTTAGTTGCTGGCTGGTGTTATACCATGACCATGCTTTGTGGCTTCTCCAATGCTCACCATTCTACCTGCCAAGAAGGCCTAGAAATAGACTCATTAAAAGAACATTTGGAAGGAACTGGTTATAACAAGAGAAAACTACCCTTCTACCATCACACTCCAGCAATCAGATATTGGGTGAATCACAAAGAAACAGAAGTACTGATTTCTTTAGGGTAAGCTAAAGAATTTCTCTGCAACAGAGCTTCAAAGCTCACAAATCTGTTCACCTTTCAAATGCCTTCCAAAAGTTGCTCTTGCACAAACAGTACAGTATTATTCAGTAGGTGGAACAACAGCCTGCTGTGGTGGGATAAAATCTCTCATATTCAGCCCTACACAAGGAAGGTAGCCCTAAAAGGTGTTAATCAATATTTACAGGTCTTGTGGCATAACTACTGACTGCTTCTGAAGTACGAGACCACATAAGTGTGATAGCAGTAAACTTACACAATCTGCTTTATTGTCAAGTCTCATTCCAATTTTAAGTATCTTTAAGATGATTCTTCTTTCTTGGTGTAGTGCAGGCCTTGTAATGGAGCTACTCTGACAGAGGCATTTGAAAGACAAGGAATAATTCATTATGTTACACAAAATATTTATTTGGCCTTCATCGTGGGAAAAATGGGTTTGCATTGTGGATAATTCTCTGAAAATGTGTTTCTTCTTCTTGCAAAAATCCTACAGTTGGTTCTAAAATGTTAGTTCAGCATATTTGCTGATAATAAAATATCTTGTATGCGTTTGTGTTGTGTGCAGTGGATCAGAAGGTTATGCAATACATCTCTTGGAAATACCTGTGCACGTAGGTAAGTAAACAATCTAACCTACTGCTATAAAATGCAGTAGTTCCCTCAGTAAGGTAAAAGGCTTGGTAGCAGAAAAAAGATCTCGATACAAAGCATGCATAAAGAAATGCTGACAGTGTAAATGATCTGCCAAGCTACATGAAAATACTGATTTTAGCTCCTACTGTGCCTTAACAGCAAGAAACACTGGGATTATTTTGAAGACATTCATATTACATTCATCGCATTATTACTTCGTAAGGTTTTCCTTTCTGCTCTCATTAAACTGGAAAAGATACTGGTGCCTCGTTGTTGGCCTCTGGGGCTTGATTCAAGCACACACTGCTTGTTCTGTCCTGCTTCCACCAGATCACAAAAAGCAGGCGGTTAAGTTGAAAGAGAAATCTCTTTCGAAGACAGAACAATGTGCACATGACTGTTTAGGGTGAGGTCTTGAAGGACTCTATTTCTGGTTTCCCACACTTTTGGGAAGAGGTATTTTAACACGCAAGAGCTATTTTTATAGGACACATGGTGGCACTGAGCTCAGCTCGCTCCTGCATTCACCACAGATTTTAACCAGTGAAACATTTTCATTTTCACAATGAGCTGAATGCACTTTTCTCCTGTACTGCATTGCCTCTAAGCTGCAAAGAGAAAAGATGGAAGTACAACTGCTTTGAGATCTATCTGGGATTTGATACTGCCCCACGAACCTTCCTGTGCGCATATTACATTTGAATTTTGGGGGACAATAATCATTCAGGAAAGAAACAAATATTGGAGACAAGCTTCCTGAGGAAAGTAATAGCTGCCTACTCATGATACAGTCATCATTACCAGAAGAGACAACAGAGACTTGGCAAGGGACCTCATCCTTGATATGGTAGATCCAACCTTGCTTTAACCCAGAAAAGCTGGATCTGCCAGTAGATTTTGCTTCCAAAATTTGTCATCCATGAATTCACAAGTCTTGTGATTTTTATAGTAAAAAAAAAGGAAGAAAACAAGCCATCACAGAGACAAGCACTTAGAAAGGACTAGCTCAGCATATTACTGTCTTTCTTCATGTATGCTTCATTTGAATCTGTTTTGACGGAAGAACAGTTTCACAGTGAACAGCCCCAGGACCTTTAACTTGGTCAGCCCTGAAGTGGTCAGGCAGTTGGACTAGATGATCATTGCAGGTCCCTTGAACTGAAATAGTTGATCCTTTCAGGTTGGACTGCAATCAGAGATGAGAAGTCAGACACAAATACCACTGGGAATCCTTCCTTCCCTAACCATGCATCACTTTCATTCCAGCACAGTTTCTGGGTGATTGCTTCGTTATTTTGAGTGCCAACACAGAGCTTCACATCAGGCCCTTTGAAAAGTCCAAGTGGCTATACAGAAATTGTGAGTTGTGCTGATTAGCAGATGATGATAATTGGAATATTTTGGTTTATGTACAAATTGCTGCAATCTCAAAACCAAGAAAAATCAATTCAGCTGGGCATTTCCACAGCTTTGAGATTTTCCTGAAGGTCTCTTCTTGTGCTTCTTTGGTTGACTTGGCTGTTCAGCCCCAGCTCATACCTTCTCCCTTCTATTCATATGAAACAAGAACCACCCATAGCATCTCCTCCAAAATAATTTAAATTCCTCAGTGAGTTTGCATTGCTTCCTGATCAGAATGGAGACACATGTCCATATTTAGGAAATAATATTTCAGGGACTTTGCAAGGGAGCTCAAAGATTTTTCACAGCACTCAAGTGAAAGTCAGTACCTACATTAAATTGGTTGAGCAGTGTTTAAAACAACAGACAAAATTCTCAACCTGCTACTAGATATGATAAGTTGAATTTGGTGGAGAAATGCCTTGTCTTATTTTTCCTGCAGCACACATGAGCATACAGCCCCTTTCTTCCTCCTAAATGAAGGGAATCATAGAATCATAGAATAGTTAGAGTTGGAAAGGACCTTAAGATCATCTACTTCCAAACCCCCTGCTATGGGGAGGGACACCTCACACAAAACCATGCCACCCAAGGCTATGTCCAACCTGACCTTGAACACCGCCAGCGATGGAGCATTCAAAACTTCCCTGGGCAATGCATTGTATTGCCTCACCACCCTTACAGTAAAGAATTTCCTCCTCAGAGCCAATCTAAACTTCCCCTGTTTAAGTTTGAACCCATTACCCGTTGTCCTCAAAGCATCGCAGCCCACTTTCTGAAGAGCTGGTAAAAACTAGAAACTCCTTTAAAACCCTCTCTGCTGCCAAAGGAACTTCAGAGAATTTTTTTCCATGGTGCAGAATTTAGTTGTCACAGTCGATACAGCCTTCAGGAAAATCTTTGTATAGGGCATTAATTTCAGCTCCAGAAGGCAAGCTTGAGTTTGGTAGTGAGAGTATTGTACGGTAAATCTTATATTGCACTATTAGCCATTAATCCAATGTGCTGTTGAACAGTCTGGGGAATAAACCACAAAACTTCAAGCTGCAGGAGATACATGTCTATTATGCTACAAATGAGATTATTGGCTCCCTAGACTGACAAAATAATTTTTCTCACTCCACAATTCTTACAACTTTAAAACTCTGTGAGTTTTATAAGAGGAACAATAATGTAGATATGAGTTCTGCCAGATTCTACTTGTTCTGAAATAGCATGAAATGACACCAAACCTCTAAAGATCAAGCCTTTTGCACAAAAGTATCTAAACACAGGTTCGCATCATGCTTCAGAAACAAAACTGGGTTGCCTTAAATAACTAACATTTGGTTAATTACCCTCCATTTTAGCCTTTTTGAAGATGTTTCTTTGTACATATTTTGTATAGGTATCATTCATTCTAGTAAAATTTTGGAATAAAAATAGAGGAAAAAGAGACATTATATCATGCCATGAAAATAACTATCAACTGCACTCCTTAGCAATGGATTTGTCATGGGTTTTGTCTTCTAATAGATTAAACTTCTATAATTATAATAATCATAATTTTTAATAATAATATCAATAAACCCACCATATTTGTAGATTATGTAGACACAGTTATGAGCCATTTATTCCACTAAATAAAAAGCAATGTCTACATGAAAGTAATAGACAGTAAATGAAGATGCAAGCAGGTCAATATAAGGAAGTCAAGTACTAGGGAATTGAACTGGAAATTTTGGATCATCCATCCCTGTTCTATCATTTCTTACATCACATATCACCATATCAGGTCACAGTATTCAAACATTATGCATGAATGTATCCAGAAGGTAGTTTGAAGTTTTTAGGGAGAGCTTACTATGGTTTTGTATCAAGCCTAACACAGAAGATGGCTGTTCTGTAGCTAGTGCTTCTTCAAGCTGTGGCAAAACAAACTTTATTTGATCACAAAAATAGCTACAGCTCCTTTTAATTTCATCTTATGTGTTACTACTACATAGCACCATTGCACGTCTTCAGTGAACCTCATTTCGAGTCTGTGCTTAAGACTGAAATCTGTTAAACCTAAGGAACAACAATTCATTCCACCAGTTTAAAAATGCATACCTAGCTATGTAGTTTTTTTCCAAAATAAGCCAATCATGGCAGAATGCTTCTGTTAAAATGCATTTCTGGTTTGTGATGTAAAATCAACTGCAATTGATCACACTTTTCTCACAAAAATGTCACTAATTGAAAAATAATTAAAATAATCTAACTCAGAAGAGATACAACATCCTCCTAAAAAATTTAATGCAAAATGCTGCAATTGACTGTAAGTTCCAGAAAGTGATAATTTGATAAAATTTGGAGAGGAAAGAGGAGTTGGTTACATCAGCATTGATGCCAAAGAAGCACTATTTCTTGATCAGACTTCTCCAAAGGAAAATCGGAGTCAATATGGAAGGAAAGGCTCTTCATACCCAGCTTTACTCTTGCTCTTAACAATGATCATTTCCATTCAAAATCAACCAAATCCTCCACTCCTTGTCTAAGAGGAAGATGTATGTCTTCTTTCACAGTGTGGCTCCATTTGGCTAATTTCCATCACTTAATGGAAAAACAAATAAATAATCATAAATATTAAATAAAGATGATTCAGCAGACACCCTGGGAGACAAAGGACTTGTGCTCCAGTTGTCTCTTCATGTATGCTTGCTCTTCTGAGGATTGTTAGGACAAAATTAGATACTTTGGCCAACACTAATAGAAGAAGGTGTGCTGTTCTCTTCCTTTTAGCATCTTTTTGCTTTCCTTAGTTTATGTTAGGAAACTAAAGAAGTCTAGAGTGCAAGAAACCACTCTATGAAGATTTAGACCATTAGTGATGTTGGAATTAAAAGATTAAACCACTTGTTTTCAAGTGCTAAATACATTCTCTTATTAATTTCACACTCTACTAAGCATTATGCCATATTTTGCAATGCATGGATTCGTCCCACACTTCCTGCGCTGAAAAGTACTTTGGGCTTGTGTTTAAATCTCAGTGCTCTCCTAAATCAAGATTCCAGGCTTTATACTCTCTGATACCCATTTCCTCCTCTCATTCTCCCCAAACCCCATTTGCAGTACCCTTAAGCATGTTTGTTTTGAAAGCACACTCCAAACTTAGTAATTTTATGAAGACCGAGAGAAGATGCTTAATCTGGAGACACCCCTAGTCATAACATGCTCAAATGCTTCATTAATTCAGGTCTGCTGGGCCCTGGTTGAGTTAATCTTTAAAGGCACTCTGTGCTCATAGCTCTTGCTGAGGAATTTCTCTCTCTTCTTGTACATGCTCTTTTAACATCTGACTGAGTTTGCCTGTACTGCATAGCTGGATATATGACAGCCTCAGAGCCAGATATTTATCACTCCTACATTACAGTATCATGTTTTTGCTGTTCTATGGAAAAGAGACTTATCATGTTAAAAATGCAAGAAACAATTAAAGAATCCCACTCTTAATGAGATGGTACTTCTTCCATCAATTTTAACCAATGAATATTGCAAAGTCCTTTTCAAAAATGCTAGATTAGTATGCAGCACTCTCTGTTGTCAAGAACAGAAGCACCTTCTGTAATGTTCTGAGCACCTGACAGTTGCAGGAGCTGCTTTGAGCCTGAGTGTTCAGGAGCTGTCACATCTAATTAATGTCAATCCCACCCAGGGATCCTACTTCTAAGTCACGGTCCTTGGACAGGGAGATGGAAGTGATGTTCTAGGTATAATACATGGAGTGTATTCATTTAATATACTGATTATAAGGTGTGCCGATTTACAAAGCCAAAAAGAAAAAAAAAAGGTAGACAAATTTCTATTTAAAAATGCCTAAATTTTGCCCATGGAAATGAATGGTACATGAAATTATTTGAGTGTTGGAAATCTCAGGGGAAAATAAATCAATGTTGGTATTGTAGACCTTAGGGGGGAAACTTCATGAAATGATTAATGTTACCCTGACTAAAGCAAGATAAAACCCAAATAGGCAAAATACAACATTCATTGCTTAAACTCTGTGAGTCAGTCAGTGATGTGCAACAGCTCATTGTTGTTCACACTCTAGAAGTAGCTACTGCAAGTGTTTTAGTGACAGAAGTAAAGCATGCTTCACCTTTTTAACAAAAGGAAGAATGTGAAACCATGAAGTTTAGGACAATGTTGTTCTACCTGGTTAATGTATATTTGTGCAGAACCAAAATGATGCAGGAAAGAGGTTCAGTCATGACAGTGATATGTTGGAGGAACGTTTGTCTGCAGTTGCTATCAAAGAAAACTGAATTTCTGCTACCTATAACCCCATTCCACTCCTTTCTAATCGACTTGTACGTTCAAGTTTGTAATTGCAACATTCAGGAGTTATTTCTCAAATTGTTCTGCAGAGATGCTGGTGAGCCTTTGTGACTGATTCTAGTGCAAATTTAACTCAACTTTCTAGAAGTGAATTAGCAACAGAAATGTAGATACCATTGCAGGGAGACAGAATTTTAAAAACAATGATCCCTCTGGTCACACAGAATATATATATATCTCGTCTTGATTCAAACATGCAATGAAAACAAGTAATGATGGTTTTCACTGTTAGATCCAGTGAAAAAATGTCTTCTATTTAAGCAGTATCACATAAGATGACAAACATAAAAGTAGTTGAAATGAAATGTACTTTTATTGCTGGGGTTGTCAAACTCAAATAGGAATGCATCAAAACACAGTCTTCTTGTGGACTCTATTTCTATAGGAAAATTCCCTCAGGTGGAAGGTGTGTGTAACTTATATGGTAATTTTCTTCAAGTTCATCATAATAAACCAGATATTTGTCACATATATTAAACCACCATAATCTGTGAACAATCAACAGAATTTCTCAAACTCACGTTTAATTTATTAAGTAGTCATAGTTAAATAAAACATAACATAAAATAGAAATTAAATAAAACAGGCAAAATATTTTAGAACTGTTATCTGTCACATTGACTTTCTGACAGTGATGCTTTCTCGTGACACTTGTAATAAAGTTCAAGGAAATATAGGGAGAAATTGGGGCATTACCTACCTCCACTTCTACTCACATGGTAGTACCCAAAGAACACGAGAAACCCATGTTCAAATACCTGTTCATACCATTTTCTCTCATTTCCAAGACAACAATTTTCACCTTTAATGTCAGGCACTAGGTATCTATGTTTAGATTTCTGATCTTCGCCTTACTACCCAGTTGTTGGATTTTAGTTAACATGTTTCAATAAACAATGACTTGAAGCTCCTTGAGCCTGAGTTCAGAGTACTGCACCTTATGCCAGCGAACCATCCTGGACTCCCTGTTGGTAAAAGTGTTCATTAAAGATATGGCAAAAGGGGATCACAGGGAAATGTAATACCTCAGGAAAAAAAAAACATGAAGTGATAAGCTCCACAAAACCTGGAGAGTTTTACAGTTCTGTTAAGACACCCAGATAACTCCATTTGCAGGTCTCCTCTGCTGACATCTCAGCCACTGCTAATCACTTTAGTTTTAGTGTCTTCTGGAGACTTCAGAGAGGTCACACTGGTATTACCAACAGTTCAGAAACCTACATCAAAACCAAAAAGTGTTATATTGCAAAATTTTTACCCAGTTGATCCCAGAGCTGTTTTGAAGCAGCTATTATAATCAGCAACAGCATTAGAAAGTATTTAGAGCATAAATCCATTATATATGTGTGCATACATGAATGCATATAGCTGTTTTATACTTAAAAATAATGTTACAAATAATGTATTCTCTTACCTCCTCTGAATTAGCTTCAACATTGTTTCTTCCAAACTTGGCTATAAATTTTCTCCTGTAAATTTTTACCTCCTCTGATTTTCTGCAAGTCTCTGTGCCTGCAAAAGCCAAACTCAATTTTCACACTAAACTGGACCATGACACTGGGTTTATTGGACTCCCATTGAAACACATTAATGGTGCCCTGCTCTAGCAATAATGTCACCATTATTTTGTGTCATTCTCACCTCTATAGATTTCTATAAAATATGCTCAGAAAGCACAAGCAGCATTCTCAAAGACCTATATTTCCCACTCTTATTAAAGGTTACCTAGAAACATCTGCAGCGCAATAACAGTAAACTTTCACACACCCAAGAATTCTTGCCATAAACTGCTCCACAGTGCCAATTAAATGTGGTATGAACTCTGCGCAGGGGAGCACTTTCTTGCTTCATTATTGGTTTTATATCATTTTAAACCCTGTTCACTGCAGAAGCAAACATCCAAACAAATATTTAAGAAGCTAAATGGGGAAGTGCAGCGCAAGTTAATCTACTGCTAGAACCTTTAGTATGTGCAACTCCACATATGGCATATCTGTGCTCAGGGTGCAATAGAATATTTTCAAAGGCACAATAAAAAGAGTATACTTGCCTTTTCAATAAACACGTTTAGACATCATGGGAAGTGATCTGACTAGTAGAGTGGGCTGGCATAGTAATATGTGGTCATGGTAGACATATTGCACTGATGGCTTAGGATGAGCACAGAGAAAAGCCAAATTCACTGTTACAAAAACTGTAGTAATGTGGGGAGATTATAGACTACATGTTGCATAAAGCATTTTGCCAACAATCAATCTCATTCTTCAACATGAAGATTCTGGGTAAAAATTGTACTTGGTACAATTAAGATCTGATATTTGAAAAAAGTAGATATTTTTCAAAGCTTAAGTTTCCTAACCCTAACCCTAAAAGTGAGCTTAGAGAATCACAGAGCCCTGAGTTGCTATTGGAAAGCCAACGAGGTGGCAGAGCTGACGCCTTTCTTGTGTGATTAACAAAACTGGATAACTTAAACAACAGATACCTCAGAAATATAGAGATAGCACCAGTTAAGTTTCATTAAAATGTTGCCTGTCTGATTTTCCATTGTTTTATGATAGGATTTTTTCCAAAGCATTTTAACTTTCAGTCTGCATTACTTATGGTCATATTCCAAGCCCAAAGAGCAACCAAGAGACACATGATTTAATTTGAAGTCATAAATTCCTTCAAAGAACTTCTTGTGTATCTGGAGTCATTTATACATAAAAAGTTAGGAATATCTAAGTAGTCTAATTTTTTGTGTTGATGCTCTACTAGATTTCCTAGTCATTCTTAGCAACCCTGTTAAGCAGATGAAACCCAATTCAAGGGGGAAAAGTGGGTGGAAAAATGCTATGAGGGTATTAAAGATACATATTGAAAAGCAAACAACTTTTTTTTTTCTGTGTAACACCTGTAGGCTTTCTGTTTTGAAATAAAATTAATTAATTCAGAAATGTAAGAAGCCACTTCATGAGAAGAACACTTATTTCAGGATTATGGCAGTCAGGTGAAGTTCCCAATGTCCGGAAAAAGGGAAACATAACCCCCATTTTCAAGAGGGGGAAAATGCGTGAACCGGGGAACTACACACCAGTCAGCCTCACCTATGTGCCTGGTAAACTCTTGGAGCAGATTCTTCTGGAAGGCATGCTGAGGCACATGAAAGACAACAAGGTGCTTGGTGACCGCCAGCATGGCTTCACTAAAAGGAAATCTTGCCTGAACAATTTGATGCCCTTTTAGGATGTGGCTACAGAATCGATGGACAGGGGTAAAGCAGTTGATGTCTTCTACCTGAACGTGTGCAAAGCTTTTGACATTGTGACACCCACATGACATCCTTGTCTCTAAGTTGAAGAGATATCAACTTGATAGGTGGACCATTTGGTGGATAAAGAACTGGCTGGATGGTGGCATGCAGAGTTGTTGTCAACGGTTCAATGTCCAGGTGGAGACCAGTAATCAGTGTTGTCCCTCAGGGATCGGTGTTGGTACTGGTCTTGTTCAACATCTTTGTCAGTGACATGGACAGTGGGATTGAGTGCGCCCTCAGCAAGTTTGCCAATGACACCA